>JABCJZ010000238.1:0-85803 GCA_013184445.1 Fusarium sp. NRRL 53497 | reverse complement strand
TAAAATGAGCACTCTTCGGTCTCAAAGGGATAAGGTCTTGCTCCCACGAAAAGAGGCGTTAGTGGACGCAACGCTTATGTATGACTTGCATCTTGGCTGCCTATCTAGGGTTAGCCATAACTAGCATTGCAGCATGCTGATTTCCCTGATTGGTTCTGGGATCCATCTGCGACACGGCAAGATCCATCTCCCTTGCTATCTGAGAAAACTTGATTGCCATATACTCCGTAGTGATCGATCAAGTCGGAAGATGATCCCTGCTTGATCCATAACGTCCAGTGATTATACCAAACTGTCCACACACCCAAGACGGGGAAGGTGAGATGCCCTCATATGAAGAGGATGCTTTGTGTCTTCCGGATTACAAATAAGCGACACGGAGTAGACACTGAGGTGTAGGGAATATTCTCGTAGTACATACAGGGCAAGCTTTACAATACCATGTCTGCAAAGTTCCTCGGGCATACTTAACTTGTATTTGTGATCATGGCATTGCGAGCCTTGTGATAGTCGCGGCCTTTGTCCTAAACAAGCATTCAATCATGCAACAACCCTCGCTTCGAGATCTAGTCCTATTCTATCGGGTCTTTGCAGCCCCTGGTTTTCCCAACCCCCCATAGCCTGCTCAAATAGCACTACCTGTTCTTCTCCGGTCGGCATAGGATTGCTCTTGCCCCTCCTCAGTCGACTGTCCATCGTTTCGGTGAGTTTAGCCTCCACATCTATATCACTCATAACGTCCTGCGTGAATACGTAGGATCGAGTCTCGCAGTTCTTCCATCCCGTCCCAGGGTTCAACCACGAGTCCTCCCAATCCTCGGTGAAATAGTGTAGGAAACCCCCGTGGGTTACGAGCGCAACTTGAGGGTCTGTATCGCCTTGCTCGATAAGTTGGCGGATCTTCTGTCGGATAAGTTTGCGGGCGTCGCGGGCGCGAGCTGCTATGGCGTTACTTTCTGGGCTGTAGCGAGTCCCTATAGCTTTCACGTTCCAGCCGTCCTCGACCAGAGAGAGGTCGACTGGCCACTTGCTCTCGGCTACCACTCTGCGGAGGACTGATGGATCAGTTCCAACGTCACACGGGTCATTTGAGGTTTCTTGAGCGTCGGGGATGGCAATGATCTCGGGTTGACACTTGCTGCTGGCCATGAGGGCTGGTTGGAACACTAGATAAGCAGATTGGAGTGTTCGGCACAACGGAGAAGCAAGGATAAGAGATATCTTTGACTGATCTGAGAAGACCATCTTGCGCAAGCCCATACTCTGTTCTTCGCCCAAGGGAGTCAGACGAGGATCAGGAAGAGTGTAGCATCCGATACCAACGTTGTGAAAGCCTTGTCCATGGCGGACACAATGTATCACTGGTGGCATCGCGAGATGTGTAGAAGTAGAAACGACTTCTTTGGTAAAGATATGTAATAAAGAATGATTCAAAGAGTCTAGCTACTGACAAGGTGGCAGTTTATCAGATATAAACACCGGGTCTGGGGACGGCATGATGAAGTCGAGCTTCTAGACTAGCTATTAATACCATTGAGAGAAGTGCATGCAGTACTAGACTGCTGAAATATCCTGAATTTCTGCTGATAAATGCTTGTCTCAATATAAGCCGGTAGTTGGCTATGCAATCATTAGCACGGTCGAGGTATCTTCTGACCACCAAAGCGGCACTAACTGGCCGAGCGACTATGAGCATTACTAGCTGATTCAAGGTGGGAGATAGCTAACCTTACCAAATCGGGTCTGTTGGTGCGATTCGTCGAGTTATCGACGCTATGAGCTCGCTTGATGTCAGTAGCGCCTCATCAAGTCATCTTTGAATAGGCGGAGCTTAGCGGTGATCATGCCTTCAACACTCCCCAAATAAAAACTTGTTACACTAAACCCAATATGGCCATTTGGCTCGATTGGTCGAGAACCAAGCTTTGGACCCACGCTGAGGCTACTACTACCATCTAACTGAACTGTCTGAAACCTCACATCTTTACATGTTCTGATTACAAATGTACCTATTATCTTAAGCTCAGGGGAAGGGTAATTAACTAAGCGTAGCTAAGTAACCTCAGCTCTAGCTAGGAATAATTTTGCTAAAGATTGTACTACATCTTTTGCTCTGATTTTAAGAGTCCGACCTCTGTACAACACATATCTCTGCAAATTTAGTGCCTGATGCTTCATAGACAATGACACACCCATCTTTACCGTCGTCACCACCTCAGCGTGTTTCCAGTAACGCCTCAGCAGCACGGGCTACACTGTCCAGAGAATGTAGCCTCAGGGACATAGCCCAGGTTCTTAATCCTTTCCCAAACGACAAACCTTCACCGGATCTCCATGACAATGCCGAACCCACACCCGCAGTTGACGAGTCCCTCCAAGCACGAATCGAGCGTCTCGGCCGCGAGCGCCCTCCGATATTTATGACCCGCTGGAGTGAAATCGTCTTCGTCTTTAGCATCTCCATGTCCCAATTCTTGACAGAATACTTCGTCTCAGGCTTTACCGTCATCCTCCCAACACTGGTCAAAGACCTCGATATCCCACAAGCAGCCAGTGTGTGGCCAGCGACCGCCTTCTCCCTCGTCATCGCCAGCACCTTGCTCGTCTTTGGCCGTCTGGGCGATATGTGGGGAGGGTATCCCGTCTTCATATGGGGTCTTGCCTGGCTTCTTACCTGGAGTGTAATAACCGGATTCAGCATCAATCCGCTGATGCTCGACTGCTGCCGGGCTCTACAAGGCCTAGGGGCTGCGGCATTCTTGCCTACCGGGGTCATGCTCATGGGGTCGTTGTATCGTCCAGGGCCACGAAAGAATCTCGTGTTTGCAGTATACGGCACTTCAGCCGTGTTTGGATTTTTTGGTGGCATTCTCATGGCAGGGATTGTAGGTCAATTCATGCGCTGGGGTTTTTACTTCTGGATCGGCGCCGTCCTGACGGCAATTACGCTGTTAACCTCAATATTTTCTATTCCGCGCCCTTCTCCAAAAGACCGATCCCCAAGCAAAGCCAAAATGGACTACCCCGGAGCAATCACGATTGTCTGTGGCCTCGTCCTAGTCGTATTTTCCATCATGCAATCAGCACACGCCCCTGCAGGTTGGCGAACGCCATATATTCTCGTCTGTCTCGTACTTGGTTTCTCATCGCTCCTTGCTGCATGCTACATCGAAACATGTGTCTCTGCCCAGCCTCTCTTACCAGCTTCGATCTTCACGACTCCTTGCATGAGTCCTCTCCTTTTGGCCCTCTTCCTGCTTTACGGCACCTGGGGCATCTTTTCTGTATATGGCACACTTTATTTCCAGAACGTCATGTCTGCCAGTCCGTTGCAGGTGGCAGTGTGGTATGTGCCTCTTGGTCTTGCAGGCCTAATTATCAGTGTTATTGAAGGCTACATCTTGCACCTCGTTCCAGGGCGTGTGTTGTTGATTATTTCCGGCCTGGGCGCAGTAGGGTCACAGCTTCTCATAGCTTTAATTCCACCTGGAGGAAGTTATTGGGCTTGGATCTTCCCTGCAGTCATCTTCAGCACCGTGGGAATCGATCTGTCTACGATCTTGATGACAGTTTTCGTGACCACGACGTTTCCTACAGCGCAGCAGGGGCTGGCTGGAAGTGTTATCAATTCTGTGCTGCAGCTAGGGGTAGCTTTCGTTCTTGGTTTGACGGACATCATCCAGTCAGCAACAGTAGACGAGACAGGATTGGGGCAGAGCTATAAGAACACGTTCTGGTTTGGAGTGGGCGCTGCAGCCGCGAGTTTGTTGATTCTGGCAATCTGGGGAAAGGTACCTAAAGCCAGCAGTGATTTGACCGCGGATGAGAAATCTGAACTCATGGAAGAGGCAATGAGTGAGCAGCGAAGGCAATCGGCCAACAGAGATGGTACGCTGAGAGATGCATGATACCACATGTAAACATCTGCTTCCGGGTTGCTGATAAACCACTGTGGTCTCTGTCTGGTGATTACCAGATGGTTGTTCTCATGATTGTAGTTGTAACGTAAATAGTCCCGGTCAGTGAGTAATGTCTCTATCTCTACAACCACTATGACAGATTGTCGGAGATCTCCTTACAATTATGCAATCAACCAATCGGTGCCCATGGTTTTAGCTTCTTGGTCCAGTTCCAGCTTTCTTCTTGTGTGTGGAGCCACTAGTAATGGATGCTGGCTACGCTGTTGCTGTGAATAATGCATCTTTGGGGTGTATATTTGAAAGGTGTGTGGTGATTTCGGCTGCTAGGATTTCCAGATCATCTAGCAATACTGTACTAGGCCATAGAGCAAGAACAACGCACAAGAGATAGATAGATACAGCTGCCTTGTGTCCAGGGGCAATTTCAGCCGCTGGAAGACATCGTCGGTTGATGAACGTGGCTGTAAGTTGATGGCCCAGAAAACAGGGACAAATGGCTTCGCAGCGTGTAATAGACGAAGCGCATCCTGCTGGTCTAGATTGATCAAGGTATTCGGAGGCGTGGAAACCTCGTTCCTCTTTAAAAGTTGAGCCCCTGCCTGCATCAAAGGAAGGTCTGCCGGGAATGACGAGCAATGGTTGCCTTCTGTATCTTGAAGCAGTGCATGGTAGTTTTTTTGATAAGCCACCACTGTGCGGTAGATAGGAATTTGTGAACGATAACCCAAGGATATCATAACTAGTGCATGTCAAGTCTAAAACTATCAATTACTGGACAGGACGACTTGAACCAAGCAATTTGACACCAACTAGCGGCGAAGCGGGCTCAAAGTAATCTCCGTCGCCAGGGAGGACGCGATCAGTTTAGCAATTATTATTCTCGCACCGTTAATGTGAAATACTCAGCTGTCTTGCCCAGAGTCAATGAGCTCGAACCCAATGAGGAGAAGCACCACCGCGAGGATCACATCAACATCCGGTGAATCTATGTCTTCGAAAGCAGACTTCAGCAGCGAAAGTGCCTGCTGCTTGCCTTCGGGGCGCCATGGAAGGTCTCCGGGCGAGACGTCATGCATGGAACGATCGATACAGAGCTCATTTGGCTTGTGCTGCTTTGAGTCGAGGCTATCTATGTAAAGATACCCGAAGACCTCGATGACCGTTGACAAGCGTTGGGCATGTGTAAAGCTGAACTGGCCATGATAGTCTGCAGCAAAATGGGTTGCTGGTACGCCATGGCAATCAGCTCGCGGAAGGGATCATGTTTGGGTATGTCATATAGAACGAGGTCCCTACAGACATTACTTGCAACTCTCACCGAAGAATATTAGTATGAAGAGCAGTCAGGTGGGCGAAGGTAGCCTACAATAGTCCAGATATCTCCTCGATCGGTGGTCTTGATTTTGCAAAAGCGGGTCTATCAAAGAGCGAGTTAACAAACGAAGAGGGTTTGGTTTAGAACTCGCGAATGGGGGGCTGCGTTGTAGATACGATAGAAGGCCATGGTGCTTGCATAACCGATGCTGTATCTCCATTCTGGATCTTCCTTAAGTTGTCAGATGTAACGCCGGCCATTTTCCCACAACTAGCCATACCATTCTTCCAGCGCAACAGAATGCCATAGCCTAAACAACTTTGACCCCTCTTGGTACATTTTAGGCAGTGCGGAAGGGATCGGTCGCACTTCAAGCGGCTCCGCCTACAGTTGTGGCTTGCTCCTGGCCTTGCACTCATGGCTAGGCTCTATTATGGAATAGTAAAAGAACGACGCCCAGGGAGTGATAAAGCAAAACATTTATTTGTACTTGCTTGAAAAGGGGTGTCATGATTGATGTTGTGCATTACGCTGTCACGAGATCAGCCACTAACTTACTATTGAGGTACTTTCTAGGGCGGTCAGATAGACAAGATAGGCAAAAGGATTTCAAGTAATGCAATTGTGTAACTAAGGGATAATACCATACTTCTTTTTTTCAATTAATTCTATTTGAATAAATAAGATTAAACAAGTTACCTCTATGCTAATAAATTAATTCGTACCTTATAATATACACCAGATGACTGAATGACTGAATGACTGGATGGCTGGCCGAGCTAATCAAGCCACTTACCTGTAGACACTGTTAACTGGTTAATACTCTTACTGACAACTGGACGTTTGATCAAAAGTCTCGCCACCAAGCAAGGCGGTTATGATAGCTTCACTTCGCCATTGTGGGTCAATATTCTGAATGAAGTGTTCCCCGTCAACAACAAAGACTCTTTCTTGACTATGCTCCGGTACGTTATGGGATAACATTTTATAGAATGTTTAGCGTCTAATTTACGACATAGGAATTCGCTCGCGATGGTGGTCGCCGCGATCTTGTGATTATGCAGTTAAAGGACAATGCTGCGTGGCCAGCAAGCTAAGAGACGGTGTCGGCTCACGTTTGTAGTCCAGTATAGAATCTCTGGGTTATCAGCACCCCTGCCTTGCCAAGCCGTCGGCTACGACTAACATCTGTCAACCAACAACTACCAAGCCGGCAACACGGCCATAAAGGTACACCAATCACAGTGGAGCAACTGCAGACAGGTCACCGGATGCCCTATGATCTAATAGGGTCCCCTCACCCTTCCTGGAAAACTAGGGTCTTCCGTCTACAAGAACTCGCCCTGGCCCTTGCAACCTTTTCAAATACCCATCTTCTTCTGCATACTTTCTCAACATCCTCCTTTCCAACATGCGTTTTCCCCCACTCCACCTCGCCTCCTTGGCCTGTTGGTTCCTCCTGTTCAGGGGAGGGGCTGCCGAGGAACAAAACAACAGCACCGGTGTTTTGGAAATAAACCTGGTTTTCCCGCGCAATGAGACATACAATCCGTCGCCAATGATGCCCATCATCTTCTCCTACCGAAACCCTGGGCTCGTACCACTCCTCAAGCCTTCAATCGCGTACGAGTTCTGGAGTTACCTTAACATGAGTGGGCCCAGCATTAGCGGCGGCATAGAAGATCCTTTGGCCAATTACTCCAGCAGCGATCCGCATATTGAATATGACTTCTCTGTATACCCTTTCAACACCGAAGGAACATGGCGCCTGGTTTTCCATGTCCGCTGGAGTAATTGCTATGAGCAACCCGCAGATGGACTTTTTCCCGATATGGACATGTATCGGATCAACAATACCAATATTGGCCCTGTTATCTTCACCACAAAGGGCCCCTCCAAGCAGATCAACCTTGTTGCCGCCACGAGCAACCAGACCTGCTCGGCTCCTGTTAAAGTCGCCATCAACATCGCAGACACGATGGATACGCCTGTCCCTCATGGGGATTTTGAAGGAAATGTTTGTCCGGTCGTGGCATCTCCACTAACCAAGGCATCCAGCTGCCCCATCACGTTAGGTACTTCAGCGGTTTCAAGCATTGATGCCGAGATGACTTCCTTGGTATGCAGGCCCTGGGTCACTGGCAGACCTGATGGAGTTGACTGCGGATCTCGGAAAGAGAGTACAGCGCTACGAAGCCTTGCAGGAGGGGCAACCTGTTTGGCCTTGATGTTGGGAGTTCTCGCCTACGTCCATAATCTGCTATGACATTCTTCTTTGCACTTCATACCTTAGATAGTCAGGTTTAGCAGTACCAGAATTGTAAAGTTCCTATTAGTATAATAGGTGCCATATCAAATCGTATTATCGCTACCACAGTTTCCCTCGTCTGGTGGAGGCAGACTTCGATCTACATTCATAAGCAGACAACTGCTGGCCTTGTCGACCAGTATGTCCAGATGACGGAAGCTCCCTCCAAACCTAGTCCCAACAATTCTCACTGTCTCCATCAATGTGTCAATGACGCCAATATCCATTGTCGAACCCTGACTTCCTAACGGCACCAAGGAAAGAAGATCCGCCAGTGAACATCCAACGTCAAACACCTTCTCTACGATTCCAATACCATTTGCTTCAAAAGCTTGAGTCGGTACCAGCTGAGACACGAGAACAATATCATGTGCGATGCTAGCTGGATAGTGCAGTGACATAACGTCCTCACTGTTCGCACTAGACAACAGGCTTTTCGAAGCACATAGCTTCCAAACAACGACCTTAAGCCACTGCCGTGATATAAGGAGATCTGCTTGTTGAACCTGAGAGTGATTCGAAAGATTCGGGAGTGCATACTTGAGTAAACACTGTAATCTTGACAAGTTTGCAAAGTCGCTCGAAGTCGATGAGGTTGGAAGGTTCCACTGTGAAATAAAGTTTTGGTCAAAGGGGCGAAATAGTGAGATCAGATCAAGAAACCCAAGTAATATCTCAGCATCAGGAGACAACGGGTCAGCAACTGGGAGCTTCAACGTGTCCTGTAACCTGATGGGTCGATTTCTTTGCAGGGCATATGCTCTCTCGGTGATAAAGAGAACCCAAAACATTCTTTGAGCGTATGTTGCGAATAGTGAGTCGTCAGAGTCTTTGTAGGTGGCTTCCACATGCAGATGCAATGCTTGGAGCATTGTTATAGCTTCTTGTAGATAATACCATGCTGAGTTATCCTTTTCCATCGAGAAGAAAGCGGCGTGGAGGAAGAATGAGGTTTGGATATGAGTCAAGGAAGGATGTTCGATAAGATTGCAGTGCTCTCTTGCGCGAAGGGATTCTGAAATCAAGAAATCGGCAGGCGGGATTGTAAAATCGTTGTTAGCAGGTGAGGGCGGAAGAATTTCCGGCGATAGTGCAATTACAGCACAACATGCTGCAATCAGGCCATACTGCTCGGCCGATACTAGAGTTTGCTCAAGTTGTGGGCGGTGCAGAATGGGCGTAAGTGGGTATTTGTGCTTGAAGTAGGCATCAAGACACCATCGAATAACTGCGTCTGTCATTTGAGGTGATTGGAGAAACTCGTCCGGGCATGATGGTGAGACAGCTGCGTTGGACTCGGAGCAAGTAGAGTCCTTTTCGGGGCTGGGCACAGGAGATTGGAAGGGCGTTGCTGCAGGTCGTTGAAGAGGCCTTCGTGCATATCGTGGGCCTTTGGGTCCAGTCTTTTTAGGGACAGCCAAATAGGTACAACTTAAATCCAAGCTTTTGCAATTGAGGCATGGCCTCGAGCCATTGCAGCGAATCTTTCGCTTATGACAGACATCACACGCCTGTCGCACTTTGGTGGGTTTCATCGATGAAGCTGGATTTGCTGGAGGCAACATAATGTGATTGAAAGGAGAAAAAAGGCATTGGCTGAGACAAGGTTTGATGTTTGCGGGGATTGGCTTTATATAAATGCGGAGAACATAGTAGACACAGACTAGTCAGACCAGCTCTCACCATGGCTCAACGCCACCGGGTCCACTGTTCCAGCAGACTTAACATGGGGCTCAAAAGTCGAACTAATAAGGTGATAATGCTGTCAAGAGTAGAAATTTCATTGAATAAGCTATCATTTAAAAACGCCATCCAGCTTTGTTGTGTCCCATATTAATAAGCAAAGAAGTTCAAATGAACTCCATCCCAGTCGCTTATAAGCGCCTCACTGTGAGCTTTTCCATAACTATCTAATCACTATCACTCCTTCTCCACGCGAGGCTTTCGCACAACAGTCCCGTCGTTGACCACAAATTCGGAGAACTTTCTGGGAGGTACACCTTGAGCATACAGGCAGTCAATGTCATGATAGGTTCTGTTCTTCGTCTCAGGCTGGAACCAGAACAAGGTTGCCAAGATGAAGACTTCGGCACCAACGAACAGGAACATGACCTTTCCGCCCCAGTTAAGCTGATCGGGGTTGATGAAGAAAGGGAAGACCGAAGACAGCATAAGAGCAGTGAGCTGTTGGCAAACAAGACTGAAAGCGATGGTCTTGGGACGCGTCGCCTGAGCAGCAGTTTCCTGAGCAACTGCCCATCCAAAGCAGCCAACAGTACCGGTGTAAAGCATCGACCAGGTAATCATGAAAGTGAGAAGGGCAGTATTCGCAGCTTGGTTGGCAGTGCCTGCCATCGAGGTACCGGCGATGATGATGGACCAGCAGCAGAGTAGTGAACCGCCTCCGATGAGGGACTTTCGTCGAGGAAGAACGTCGGAGACCGTGACCGCAAAACAGTTGGAGAGGAATTGGAGAGTCGAGGATATAGCAGTAAGACCGAAAGGATCGGATTGACCGATGAGCTCGAAGTAGTATGTCTGATATGTGTCTGCAAAGGTTAGTGATTGGTTCAGTAAGACGGCTGTCTGATTACATACTGGCAAAGTATCCACCAGAGAAGTTCTGAGATTGCAGTCCCATGACAGCAATGAGAGTTCTGGATCGGTGCTCCTTGGAGAAGATAGCCTTCCAGCTGGTCTGCTTGGCCATGTTGGCTTCTCCTGCGGTAACCTCAAGTTCAGACTTGATGAACTGAAGTCGCTCTTCAACATCGATAGAGTCACCGTACAGCTTGAAGATGGCCTTTCGAGCGTCATCATCTCTTCCCTTCTTGACATACCAGACCGGTGACTCGGGAAGAAAGGGAAGACCGAAGGCGAAAAGTGTAGGCACCAGGAAGGTCATGACAAAGGCAAGTTTGAAGCTCCATTCGCCCTTGATCTTGGAAGATCCGAAACCAGTGAGGGACGACAGGAAGAAGCCCAGCACAATTATGACGTTGGTGAGAGAGCTCAGGGAGCTTCGAAGAGCGGCTGGCGCATTCTCGGTGACGTATAGCGGCGGGGTGACTGTTGAGAGACCGACTGAAAGACCAAGAAGGAGCTTGGAGACAAACAGAATAGGCAGACTCGGGGCAAAGACAAGAGCAAAGGACGCGGCCAAAGATAGAGCGACAGCAGTCCAAAGTACAGCCTTTCGGCCGAACGAGTCAGCGAATTGCCCAGCCAAGAAAGCTCCAAAGATCTGGCCGATTGTGCTGGCAGCGTTCCAGAGAGACTGCCAAAGCGCAGGGATGACGTATTGGTCGCCAACTTCGTAGTATTCGCCGTAGACCTTGCGGAACTCGGGGAAAGCGATAGCTACACCTGAGAGACCCTGATCATAACCCCAGCCAAAGACTAGGGACATGATATAGAGCGACCATAGCACAAAGCGTTTGTCCTTCTTGAGGTTTGTCCAAAGGCGCTGGTATTGTTGCTTTGGTGTAAGGTCTTGTGCGTCAATGGCTTTTTGAATGGCCACTGAGTCTGAAGCGGGTGCCTTTTCAATGTGGTCAGACACCGTCGCCACTGGCTCAACCTTGGTCGTCATTCTGAATAGAATATGAAGGATGATTGAAGTAGGTAGTTGAAGCTATGTGAGACTGTTGGTGATGATGATTTTGAGAGGGAATTCCCTCAAGATTTTATATACAATTCATAAGTGTAGTGTTCATCGGCGTCCCCAGGAAGATTTTTGAGGTTCGCCGTTGATGGAGCCCCCATGGGGAATCGAAAGAGCCAAAATCGCCCCATCTGATCGGCGAAAATGGTTCAGAATGTCACCACCAAAGAGGGAAATTCAAGAAACTGGGGCAATGGGTGAAATGGTTGAATTTCTATTGGTCTTTCAGATCTTGGGGAGAATGGGACCGTGCGCATGGATCATTACATGGTTGGCTCTATTGTCGGTCCGATACATCTTGCTGGTTAATCGGCTCTCGGGTAGGCCTTTTAGCAAATCACAATTCAGCCTTCAGAGATCAACCCATCCAACTCTTCTAGGCTTAAGGCGTTTTGGCACGAGATCAACAAGGTCAGTCCCCAGGAATTAATTCTCCCGATATTCTCGTAATTCTTACATGAGAGCCTGTTGAAGGGCACAATTGTCGGACCGGTAAGTGGCAATCGGGTATAAGAAACTCAACGAGCAGATTCTACCGATCACAACATACAAGCTTGTTCCATCGAGCATCCAGACCACGCCACGAGAATCATCAAACATCATGCCAGCTTCAACCCCTCCGGACCGACAATGGTGGAAGGAAGCAGTGGTCTACCAGATCTACCCTGCCAGCTTTCGCGACTCCAATGCTGACGGCCTTGGTGACCTCCCTGGCATCATCTCAAAGCTTGACTACATTCGATCAGTAGGTGCTACAGCCATTTGGCTGTCGCCCATCTTCAAGAGCCCCCAGCATGACATGGGATATGATGTCTCGGACTATCGCGACATCCACCGTCCCTACGGAACTATTGAAGACGTCGACACTCTGATCCAAGGCTGCCATGAGCGGGGTATCAAAGTGCTCCTGGATCTCGTGGTCAATCATACCAGCCACGAGCACGAATGGTTCCGAGAATCACGGTCATCAAAGACATCACCCAAACGAGACTGGTACTTCTGGCGTGACCCGAAATTCGACGCCGATGGCAATCGCAAGCCCCCCAACAACTGGGCCTCCATCTTCGGTGGCAGCGCCTGGACCTTTGACGAGACCACTGGACAATACTATCTATCGCTATTCCTACCCGAGCAACCTGACTTAAACTGGGCAAACGATGAGATGCGCCAGGCAACATATGATGATATGAAGTTCTGGCTCGACAAAGGCGCCGACGGCTTCCGCATCGATTCTATGAACCTCATGTCCAAGCACCCAGACCTTCCCGATGCGCCTATCACAAGACCAGGAGCCGAGTTCCAACCTGGAGACAAATATTTCGCCAGCGGTCCTCGCATGCACGAGTATATAAAGGAGATGAGAGAGGAGGTTCTGGACAAGTATGACTGCATGACTGTCGGAGAACTAGGCTTCACCAAAGACGAGGAGAGTGTCGCTAGTTACGTGGCAAAGGAGAGACATGAGCTCAACATGCTGTTCACTGGAGATATTGTTGATATGGACTTTGGCCCCAATCACAAGTATGAACGGGACGACTTCCGACTCTCCAAGCTCAAAGCCATTACCAGCCGATGGCAAGGAGCCATGCCCAAGTTTGACGGATGGAACTCTGTCTATATGGATAACCACGACTCTGGTCGCTCTCTCACACGATATGGGTCAGATCTACCCCAATTCCGAAAAGATGCCGCCAAGATGCTAGCTATCTATCTCAGCACGTTAAGCGGCACATTGTTTCTCCTCCAGGGTCAAGAGATCGGTATGGCTAATGCGCCAGAGTCATGGAAGATTGAAGATTATATCGACGTCGAAGGGTTGAACTATTACAATAGTGAGCTCAAGAAGAGAGGTCCTGGAGCTGATATGTCAGATGTCATGAGAGAGATGAGACTTAAGGCACGCGACAACGGCAGATTGCCGATGCAATGGAACGCAGACCAGAATGCTGGCTTCACAAACGGAGGCAAGCCTTGGATGCGCGTCAATGACGATTATGACGAGTGGAATGTTGAGCAGCAGGAGAAGGACAACGATAGCGTGCTGGCATTCTGGAGACAGGTCCTAGAGCTTCGTCAAAGGGAGAAGGATGTCTTTGTATACGGACTCTTCTCAATTCTTCCTGAGTACAAGGATAGTGAGGATATCTTTGCATATACCATGACGAGTTATGACGGAAGGAAAGCTCTTGTCCTTTTGAACTTTTCAGCGGAGGAACAACAGGTCGAACTAAAAGGTTATTCATGGGGGAAGAAGCTGCTTGGAAAGAATGTTGATGTGTTTAGCGAGGACGGCATGACGCTAAAGGCTTACGAAGGCGTTATATATGCTGGCTGGTAATTAGCCTATATATTTACTCAATTTATTAACTGGAGCGATACAGTCGAGAGTTGGGCTATCTCTATCGGCACAAGAACACGAAAAAGCAGAACAAGATATGATATGGCATTCATCGACGATACTGCACTGCTTACGAATTGCTGATGAAGGCTTTTTGGTATAGTTAGAATGTGGGATGGCCGAGCTGATCAGACCTGGCTATTCTCGAAATAGACAGCACCCCCTTTTCCGAAGAGTAATTAGCATGTGAACCTAGAGCATTTCTACAGCAAGATTATCAAACTAAAGCCATAACCATGGTTGAAAATTTTCTCGTTTTATTTCTTGGAAGCATTGGTTGACTAGGGTAAGTTATTTGAATGAACACATTCTTAATTCTAACAACTCTTTCTAAGTGGACAAGATATCGCATCGTAGTGTTGACAGTGACATACCGGCCTCAGGGACGGCTCAGCTATCTGCCGGCGCTAGCAAACGTGTAAACTCTATTACCCCGCAATCTTGACATCCCGCATCTCAGTTGGGTATGTGCCCCGATGGTAATTACCTTGCTAGCCAGTCTCCTATTATCAGTTGCAATTCCACTTGCCGGCTTGCTCTACCGAAAATCTAGAAACAGTAAATCTCCAACTAGGCAGAAATGGCGTAGTCTTCTAGCTGAATCTAGTCACCCGAGGTTTTAATATACTTATCGATGGCATCAAGTCAGCACAACACAGGAGGGATCATAGACCGGAGAGTGTAGATAAATAGACGACAATTGCGTGTCGAATGTGTAAGCGAATCAACATACATCGAATGTTACACGGCTCATCATAAGAGAAATATCGCAATTCAAACATCACCATGGCGAGCCAAGAGGCACGCGAAAATGTCCAGGATGAACTTCACATCGAGGTTCTTCCGGGAACAGAAATCATGACAGATGTTGGTAAACAGCACTTTGTCAAGGCAAGACAGTCGGATCAAGTTCTCGTTCCACAGCCATCCCAGGACCCTCATGACCCTCTCAACTGGAGACCTTTCTGGAAGTTTTGCGCCATCTTTTCCGTTTCAACCATGACTTTTACACAAGGATTTGCTCCGCTGGCTCTTGCTCCCATGTTCCCTGACTTGATCCGAGCTTATAACAGCACCCTTGAAGACGTGATTCAGTTCACGGGCGTAACTATCTTGATCCTAGGGTTCAGTAACTTTGTCTGGTGGGTGTTCCTCCCTGGAACTGATGACGACTTACACTCAACCTCAACAGGGCACCTATCTCTACGTCCTTCGGTCGCCGACCCGTGTACCTCGCCTCCCAACTGATCTGCCTGGCATGCCATATAATCAGAGCCAAGGCGTCAACCTACGGAATCTTTATGGTGGCTTGCGTGTATGTGGCACTTCGAACGCACCCTTCCAAGAATCCTCTTACTGACAATAATAGACTTAATGGAATAGGAGCCGGCCCCTCAGAAATCCTCCAACCAGCCGTCATCGCCGATATCTTCTTCCTTCACGATCGAGGCACGTGGAATGCATTATACTGGGTTGTTTACATGGGCTCGCTTATGGTGGCACCGATCATTGCGGGCCCCATGGCCGACCGAACTGGTTGGCAGAACTTTTGGTGGCTCAATGTTGCCGTCACTGGCCTTTCTATCATACTCGGCGTGTTTGCCTTCCCCGAAACAAAGTGGACACGCATCGATTCCATTGAAGCTGAAGCCAATGCTGCAACCCAAGACACCAAGACTTCCAAGTCTCCAAACGACGCTGAAAAGCCCACGGCTCTGCCTGATCAGTTAGAGATCGAATCCCCCCTCGATCCTTATCTTGGTCAGGGTGTTCCATCAAAACAGCAGTGGTGGTTGTTTCAGCCCAACTCATCGCCACTTCAAAACATTCTTGTTGATATCTGGACTCCATGGAGGCTCTTCGTGTACCCCATAGTCCTGTTTGCTGCTTTTGTCGTGAGCTGGAGTTGCAGTAACTTCTTGATCCTCAATCTTACCCAGTCTCAGGTGTTTGCAGCCCCTCCGTATAACATGAGCTCACAATCCATTGGTATGATTCCAAACTAAATAGCAGCAAGATTCATAACGGTCACTAACATGGTGCAGGATTTCTCAATTTTTCTATCCTCGTTGGCGCCTTGATTGGGCTTGTCACAGCTGGCCCCTTTAGTGACTGGGTATCCGCCAAGGCAACATCAAGAAATGGTGGTATCCGTGAACCAGAGATGCGGCTTCCTGCTATGATTCCCTATATCATCATAATGATATTCGGTAATATCATTACTTCGATTGGATACGAGAGACAATGGCCGTGGCCAGTCATTGCTGTGCTTGGCTATTCATCTGCTGGTATACAAGTTGCTGCCCTGCCTAGCATTGCCAGTACATATGCAGTGGACTGCTATAAGCCAGTTACCGGATCGCTCTTTGTTGCCATCACTGTCAATAAGAGTTTGTGGGGATATGGCATGGGCAAATTCGTCACTCCATGGACTATTAAGTCAGGGTATGTAAACACTCACCAGATACTCTCCTTTAAAAGACCTCTAATAACAGTCTGCACAGATTCATCCCTGTGTTCATGACAAACATGGCACTCACAGTTCTCTGGTGCGGCCTCGGGGCGGTCTTCTATTTTTATGGCAAAACCTTTAGGCGATGGACCAAAGACAGTAATGTTCATCAATTCTAGTATTAGTCAGGAAAGTGAATAGTCTATTTCCCGTCCTATACCTGGGCTTGGTGTAGGATGGAACTCACTTGTTTAAATTCCTTTCTCTAGTCAGACTAGTAAAGCATCCCTTGCTCTGTACTAACTCTACATTCGATTCGCTTATGGTCTCTTATTTATGACACCTTTTATTATGTCCTAATTGCCCCTTTTCTTATTATGGCGGGCTTCCTCCTTTATGTTGTGATATAAACACCGGCAACGCTCCTTGCATGGTTCGATGTCAGAACCGTGAGATATCTGGTACATCTCGGCTGGGCAGTATAAGCCTACTATTGAAGTGTTTAGGTTAGCCTTGAGTTCAGGAATATTATTTACCGCTTTGTTTGAAGCCGCGTGACTAAAGGTTGACAAAGAAGTCCTTGAATAAAATAAGTATAGAGTGAAGGTAGTATTCCCACCCAAACCTGGTATATCTTATCATCATCTGCCCCTATAGAGCACATGGTTGCTGATCAGATGTGAACTGATCTTTTCATATTGCCCGAGGAATTGAAGTAGATCCTCTCCCCTCTTCGTGACTTTGATGGGCCATAACTCGGTCGGGACGAATAAATAAATGCACTCTGAGTTTTACAGCGTCTAAGATGAGAAAAGCTCCAATAACGAACTTTGAGATTAGCTGAGAAGGGAGTGGTATGCTTGCGAGCTTCATGGCTACTATACAGATTTCAAATTTTACGTCGCTCACATCCACGTCATCTTACCGACGCTACAGACATATTTTATGATTTTTTGTATTATAAGGTAATTAATCATGTGTCTGATAATAACTAATAATGAACTCAATGATGTGATTTTTGAGTTTTACAGTAAGCATCCACACAGTATTTGAAGGAAAATAGGGTATATGAAACCGAGCTAGACAAGATAGACCCTAATTACAGCAGGACTTTATACCTAAATGTAATTCATAACTAAGTAAGCTAACAAATCAAAGAATTATGTAATGTATCCCTAAGATATTCCAGATAGTTATATACTACCTTAATTATATCATACTTCATTAATTACACTTAGGACTTTACATCAAGGTTCCTCTAGTCCCTACAGCTGTCCCACCTTGACCATTCCGCAACTCAGCAGACCTCCCACCAACAAACTCATTATATACTAAACCCAATCGCTGTTTCTCATCCGCCTTGATACTCGCCCTCGAAACCTGTAAGTTCCTCTCTAGATGTCTCCAGGCGAGCATAATCTCCGGCCTTTCTTGCACCTTGTCTTCTCGCATCTGATCACCTTGGCCTTGAGCTCCGTGGCGAAGCCTTCGAGTCGACTTGGCGTTAGAACGCAGTTTTATAACTGTCTCTTCATACTCTGCGCGCTTCCTGAGCTCCTGCTGTCGTGTAACTGGGCTTCCATCCGAGTCTGAAGGCATATCGTCTTTACCATACCGAAACATTATAATGCTTGGCTTCCGTGAGTCTTCAATCCCTCGAGCCGTTCTATTCGTCTTGGCCCCCTGACCGGTGGTGAGATCCTTGTCTCCCAGGTACTCATGAATAGCCTCGAGCTGCGCATTGGAGATAAGAGCCTGCAAATCTGCTCCAGAATAGTCTTGAGTTCTAGAAGCTACGTCCCTCAACCTGCCGTCCAGATCTGCCTCAAGATCTGCATCAAGTTTAAGCTTTCTCAGAAGGCATCGGAGAATGTCGATTCTGTCATCAAGATGTGGCAAGTCGCATAACAGCGACTTATCAAGGCGGCCGGGGCGGAGTAGCGCAGGGTCAATGAGATCGGGTCGTGATGTTGCAGCAAGGACATAAACACCAGATAAACCCTCCACACCGTCCATCTGAGTCAGGAGCTGATTAACGACGCGATCTGTTACTCCTGTTGAGTCGCTTCCTCGTTTTGGTGCAATCGAGTCAAACTCATCGAAAAAAAGAACGCAAGGTCTCGAGGCAGATGCGCGCCCGAACAAATCGCGGATAGACTTCTCAGAGGCGCCGATGTATTTATTCAGAATCTCAGGGCCTTTAACAGAGATGAAGTTCAGTCCGCACTCGCCAGCGACAGCGCTTGCTAATAAGGTCTTTCCACATCCTGGGTAACCATAGAGGAGCAGACCAGAACGTAGGCGGAGCGGGCATTGTGAGAAGATGGGCGCGTACCTCGTCGGGTATTCAATGGTTTCTAAAAGAACTCTTCGAGTTTCGGTCAAACCCCCAATGGAGTCGAATGTCGTTGTCGATGATCCGAGAGACATATTCCGTAGTGCAACAGGTGTAAATCCCTTCAGAGCTTCGTCAAAATGTTCTCGCGTGAGAGGAACAGCGGTTTCGTTGCCACTTGCTGCTAAGTCGTCAGAAATGAAGCGGGCCAAGGCGACATATTTAGCTCTTTCCACAAGGAGAATAAAATCCCTGGGCATGTAGCTCTCGGTGAGGTTTGTAAGCTCTGCAGAATCGACGTTGGGTGCGAATGTGCGCGATGGGATAGTTGTGGTGGTCACGGGTCCAGCTTCCGCAGAGCCAAACACGTCCATCCATGACCCACCACTGCCTTGCTCTGGTCGCACCCCATCTGCAGTTTCTGGGCGACTAGACCCGGCCTCTTTGTCCATGTCTGCAGTTTTGGTGCTTGCGCTTGCGATCGTTTCTTGTTGGAGCACCATCTCCAGAATCTTCTTCCGGCACTCCTTGTTAGAGACATCCAAGGGGAGTGTTTCGCGGAACACATGATTTCCGATGATGACATTGTGAAGAGACTCTTTTGCTTGAGCACTTGCGAGTACGACTACTCCACTGCCCAGTCCGCAGTGCTTTTTTATAACAGAAGCAATCATTTCGCTCATCTGCTTGGAGCGCGCATTCTCACTGCCCACCTCAAGTTCGGTCTCAGTCGGGCACAGCTTATCAACATCATCTAGAATGACCAGAGCCTTACCACCCAATCTTGTGCTAAGAGCGGCCTGGAGGAAGGATTGTTCGAGCGCGTTCCTGACAGTGGCGACACGTTCCTCGTTCGCTGACATCTTTTGGCAAGATATGTATGTGGTGTGAAATAAATGCTCAGATCGTAAATGGTTCCCGATGAGCAAAGCTGCGGAGCTCTTGCCCGAACCAGGTCCTCCTACCAGCAAGATTGATGACTCGTGCAACAAGTGCGACTTGACCTTGGTAACGGCGTCGTCAACGCCAGCAAGGACAGGAGTTGGGTTGTCCAAAGGGCTGTTGCTAGAACTCGAAAGTGGAGAGGGGATGGATTCCTCGACTTCGACAAGGGGTGAGCGACCTGAGTTAAGAAACCAATTACAGGCGGGTTTTGTAGGCTCTATAAGAGAAGCATCGAAACGCAGAATCCCACCGGTCCAAGTAGGGAGCATAGGGGTGGAAGAAAGAGGCCCTAGAAGCATACCATCTGTAATAGGACCATCCAGAAGACCCTTGTAGAGACTAGTCTGCTTGTACATGTCTAGTATGGACTGCGCAGCGACTTGACGGGCTTGCTTTGCGCCAGGCCCTATCTTGAGGCCTCCCGATGATTCAACTGCTGTAGTTATGAAAGGGTATATGTGGACTCCCTGAGAAGTAGATCTTGTTGGTGCTTGTGGTTCAGGAGCAGCCTCAACCTTGATGGGTACTCCAACCATGCCTTGGGAAGCCAATGCTACGCAGAGCGAAGATGATAAGGCGGCGTGTTTGTTGTCTGGAGCATCGTCCCATTCCTCCAGCCTAGCGACAACTTTTGGGGAAACCCAGGCTATGTTTCCACCATCAGCGGCATCTTGGACATAACTTGGATTCACCTTGGCCAGAAAAGTTGGCTGGTGGAGGATCGACACAGAAACCCAAGTGATGCCTCTCAATCGCTCTGAGCGTCGTGTATCGCGGTCAACCCACACTCTCAGCCCTTCATCTGCATCGTACTGGTTATCAAACCAACTTGCGCAGTGTTTTCGGTCGACTCCCCTGAAAAAGAGCTTTATCTGGACAATTTCTCGTGATCTGCCACTAGAGCTTAATTTGCCACTGCTGCCTGCTTGTGAGCGGCTACGAGAAGGTTTGTCTCTGGATTTGGGTGCAATAATAACTTCTGCATTCGGGTCCAGCTTTGCAAAGGGTGAATCTGGGCAAGGCTCGAGAGAGACAAGCTTGATGTTTGCGGTTGTTGTCGGGGTAAGGTGAAGAGTAATAGGATGTACCTCTGAGACACCTGTGCTGCCGGATCTGGTGTAGCCTGGATTGGGTAAAGCACGAACTTGCCTGACTAAGTTGAACTCTAAGAAGCTTGCATGAAGCTCAATAATCTCCCAATCCTCTGGTGTGAGGGGTTCAATATTAACAATTCCCACCAAGGGTGGCTCTAGATATAAGGACACTGTGACATCTTGGCCGTCAGAAAGCCCCAGGGTGCGAGCAAATGCAGCGTCAATATCCACAAATGCAGAATCCCTTTCGTTAGGACGTGTCCTATCTCGGTTTCTCTGTCGACTATGCAGTCCAGTCCATCCTAAAAAGGCTAATTTCGGTGCCTTGGGGTTAGATAAGTCCGCTGTACTATTTGATGTAGAGAGCTTATATTTGAGTTCGACTATAACATTCTGCGATGGCTAGAAAGCTGATGTAAGCGCGTATTCCAGCTTAATGTAGGTTACGAACCGTGTTGAGATTGTCAAGTGAGGAGCACAGAGATGGCGGCAAATTGACAAAGCAGTTTTGCAGATTAGAAAGGGATATCTTTGCGGCCATGGCCTGCGCTTGATGTGTAGCTGCCATTTTTCGGCGTGGTTGGCGAAGTTGAAAAAGTGGTGATTCGGGTTTAGGGGTAGGTTCTAATTATTTACAACACGCTTGGGCGGGGTAGGAGAAAAGCGCCGAACATTCATCACCAACAAGTCAACAAACATGCCAACCAACAAGCCAATCAACTGTGCAATTGAGGAACAACCTCGGTAAACATTAGTCATCGTCGATCCAACAACCCCCAGAGTGTCCTGTGGTCGTCGGTGAAATCTTATTACTAACTGCTAAATAACCTGGATGGTAGCTGCGTAGTCGGATGCGTAATCGTGCATTTACTATTTATATTCCTAAAGTAGCATGTTTGTTATTACTCGTGATAAGAGACAGCCTTCTGTGACAGGAATAGAAGGTCAAAATAACAGCATGCTAGGCGCCCTCGTCATACCTGCTATGCCTAGCCTCTTCTAAGCTAGTAGGCTTAATAAATCACCAACAAGTACATCATGTGCTCTTGAAAGTGGAAAGACCCTCAGGGTAGGTAGGTATGTTGGTGCAGGGATTTCAATTTCAGGGTCATCACCTCATTAGCTACCAATCATCCTTCCCGAACGTGAGCTTGATCGAGACATCGGTCGTAGCCGTTTTGCCGCGAGAGACCTATTCGATCTGTCCACTGAAGGAGAAGGGTTTTCTATATGCCAAATTTGATCTTCAAAATCTCATAGTCTCGCCCTAGGCCACGGGTGTCAGCCAAAAGCCTGAAGAGGTCGATAGTGTCCTTGAAAGCGCCGATGAGACCTGCAACCCCAACAGCCCCTAGTACAAGACCAGCAACTTCGGCCATTTTGATACCAGTTGTTTAGCTTGCCTCTGGCAAATACGTTGTTTGGAAAATAATCGGGCAGTGCTTCGCATAAGAGATGTTCAATGCTGACGCCAATTGAGAGGAAGCTCGCATATAGCCCCATGCTACAAACAAGCATATGTCTTTAGCTCTATCGAGGTATTTACTAATCCGTAAAAGCACCAATGTCATGTCCTAATTGCTTGCTGAAAATGTTTGCGCTGTGTTTATATACAGATCTCAATGTTTATCTCTGAATTTTGAGTATCTTTGTGAGACCTTCAACATACACCCCATATGCTGTTGAAAAGACTTGAAAGGGTTCATTGATATTCTCATCATATTTTCATACATAGCTTCAAGTAAAGTCATTTCTTCATAATTGCCAAGCCCCTTCAAACCAAAATAACTGTAGAACAGCCCTCGCAACTGGCCTAATGGGGCATCGACATGAACAAATTTGCTGCGTCAAAGTCTATAGAAGATAGTTCGAGGTTCTGATCCAAGTCTCCATCAAGCAGATTAAGTGGCCCCCAGTAATGATTAAGATACACCATGCCATCAGGCCAAGACGTTCCCGGATTTGTTGGTGCAGCAGTTTGGGCCGAAGACTTCTGGGTCGCCTTTTCTCTCGCTTGTTGTAGCAGCTTGGCTGCTTGTAGAGCGACAACGCACTCGTCCATTATCATAAGAATCTCAATTGCCATGTCCACTAGACGAAGCAATGACTGCATTTCGGTCTCGACTGCTTCTTGTGCCATGTATACCAGGATTATACTCGCGGCAAACACAGTGTACGTTGTGTTGTAGAACCTGCGAGTCTGTCAGTTCATGTATTTAGCTATGGCTTTGCGAGATGTATACCATGTGCGGAAAAAGTCACTGTGTTGGTAGGTTTGGTAGATAGTTTCAATTGTTTGCTTGGCTGAGTCAAGGCACTTCTGAATGCCATGTTTCGTATTGCTTATCGATATTCGTTCCTGTGCTGTGGATCTCAAAAGAAAAGAGCCGAAGAGAAGGATCCTCAGATTATGATATCCTAGAATCATCCTGTTAGTGGCATGTTCAGGGAGTCAAATCAGGAGAGACACACTCAGGTTGAGCACAAGCCTTTGCCGTTTAACCCACTGGACATCTCTAACACCTCTCAAAGAAGGGGCCTGAGATGCTGAGCCCGATGGTCGTATCGCTTCGGGAAGTCTCTGAGCCCAGGCTTCCAAGTCCCTCTCGATCTGACCTGCTAAAGCCACCATCATTGGTACAGTGGTTTCAGGGAGATAGATACTGAGGCAGATGCTTCTCGTGATCTTGGAAAAGTGGACCATGTGCTCAATGATGGCGCAGCAAGGGTGTTCGGACAGCTCAGAGTTAATCCCTGTTTCATTCTGAGTGTTCTCGATCCGTGGAAACTGTCTATTGTGATATAGGTCGGCTCCCAGAGTGTCGGGCCTCCCCATTGCGAAGGACATTTCACTTAATATGCATTAGAAAAGGCGACAAGTACGAAGAGAGATGTTAGGGATACATACGTCTCAAGAGAGTAGAGGCCCCTGCAGCTTAGGCGTTAGTAGCTGAAACATACCGACTCCAGGTTTTAGACTAGACATACCACCATGTTCTCGATTCAGCTCTCAGTAGTGAAGGGGGCTTCTTGCTATTTGGCCCAGGCTCACGATTGATGCCCATTGCCAGAGCTGTTCTTATTGCAAGTCCAACGTACATGTACGATACTACGAGTTGTGAGTTATACGGACCAGATATTAGTGATAACGATATACTAACAGTGTGGATGCAGTTCGTTCTGGCAAACCTTGGCCTAAAATAGTCAGCCTGGTTTCAGATGTGTCAATGAATTCCATACCAGAATAAAATAGCATTGAACCATTTCAAGATCTGTGACCATTCCAAGTCTGTTGCAACAGGTCTTGGCTCGATCAAAGAACTTGCGACTCCACGCCAAATTGGTCAATCCATCGATTAGCTCGTCGTCCCGAGTCCCGACCAACGCGCCGATTGACAGAATACCATAGTACAATGCCACAAAGCTTGTGATTTTCGTATCTTCTGACCCGTCATCTGACCAAAGGGACTCGCACCGCTGGATAAAAGAGCCTTTGTCCAGTATCGGGTGAACGTAGTGGATCGTAGAGAAGAATGCATCTATGAAGTGACGGCATTGGAGGTACCAGGGTGAGTTGCTTGATTCATCATTACTCTTGCTGTCTCTCCGGGTGTCTCGTGGTTCAAAAGCCGGGTTGTGCAGAGAAGATAGAAGAGCACCTGCGTCGTCGTCGGGGTTGTCGTCTTCTCCGGTTCGCTGGACATGAGAAAGAAGGGCGACCGATGAAGAACTTCCATAGAACTCAACATCTCTTGTATGCGTATTCATGCCAGAGACCTCTTGTTCTCTTGTATGCCAGGATGAGGTGCTGTTAGGTGTAGGAAAGGCTTCCATTGTGGTTGGATGCTGGGGAACTGGCAGCGGTACAGAGATGTTAGATGTCACTCCTTCTGGACTATTCCCTGGCCCTTCTGTTGCTGCCTTTTCGTAGGTTTCGACAATACTGGAAAGGCTTTTAACCTGGTCCTCTAGTTGCCGTACGTAGCTTCGGACAAGGTATAAGCCCATGATTTACAAAGAGAGGACAGTGCATAGCTACCTTGATGTCATGCGCATACGCGACATATCTTGGCCCTTGTAGACACATTCAACATTGCGACCTTCAACTAGTCAGCGGTGCAATCAGATAATGAAACGTCAATTACTAACTTTGGCAATATGAGCAGGGATAGGACTCGTCGCACTTGTATTTTTTAGATCGGCAAAGGTCGCATGCACGCGCAGCTCGTGGCCGCCGTGGACGTTGACCTGCGGGCTTGTTGGCCAGCGGAGCCTGGGAATCTGTTGCCTCATCCATATGAACACTTGTAATAGAGTGGGTTGCCAATGGATCAAAGCTTTGATGATGCTTGCTAGGAGCCCAGAATGTGCAAGAGTTGAGGTCTGATTCTGAATGCGGAGTCTCAGACCAAATTTGGGGCAAATCTGGGGTAGCGCTGACGACAGCTCGTTGGTTGATCTGGATCCTCTCTCAACATTCTCATTCGCTATAGACTGTGCCGTCTAAACTGAATATGGCTTAGTCTTTTATTCGCGGAAAAGCCGGGCCACTCTGGTTAGATCCATGTAACCTCGGTTGTCCCGATGTCTGTCCTGGCTACCCTACATCCAGACTTATTAGAACGGCTTTCTTCATATATGTTGCAGCAAAGCTGGACCTCTTCTCGATAGTCACTTTTCATTGTTATCCACACATCCAATACCCATTTCGTAATCAAGATGCCAAGTTCCACCGTAAGTCGCCTGAAGTTCCACCTTATCTCGATTCCATCAACGAGCAAGCTTCCTAACCCTAAGAACAGACCAACGGCTTTAAGGGAGATAACCATCTCCAAGTGATCATTGTCGGAGCAGGTCTTGCTGGCCTTTCTGCAGCAATCTCCACTGCCCTCTCGGGGCATCATGTTACGGTCTTGGAGTCGGCTAAGGAACTTTTAGAAGTACGTCACCATTCATTCCTCTACATTCGCAGACTGAAACTAACGATTTACGTAGGTAGGAGCCGGCCTACAGTGTACCCCTAACTGTACACGCATTCTTCAGAAATGGGACCTTCCAGATAGACTTTGGCAGTCAGCTGCTGAGCCCACTTCGCTGGTGGTTCATCGATACTCCGGCACAACGCTCGCAATAGAACCCGACTTTCATAAACACATTCGGAAGAAGTACGGAGCTCCATTCATTGACCTCCATCGAGTCGACCTTCAGCTCTCGCTATACGACAAGGCCAAAGAACTAGGCGTTGAGTTCAGGCTTGGTGATAAAGTTGCTGATATTGACTTCAACATCCCCGAGGTCAAGACTGAGGCAGGTTCCAAGTACAGTGGTGATCTCATCGTGGCAGCAGATGGACTGTGGTCGAAATGCCGCTCCAAGTTCATCTCCAGTGATGACAAGCCAAAACCAACAGGTGATCTAGCCTACCGTGTCGTTCTTGATGTAAATGAACTTGACGACCCTCAACTGCGCGACTGGGTTGAGCGCCCATCAGTGCACTTCTGGATCGGGCCGGGTGCTCATGCTGTGGGCTACTCTATGCGCGGCGGACAGATGTACAACATTGTACTGCTTGTTCCCGATGATCTTCCATCGGATATCAGTCGACAAGCTGGCTCTGTCGAGGAGATGCGACAGTTGTTCAGTGACTGGGATCCGATATTGAGCAGATTTCTGAGCAAGGTAGACAAGGTTGATAAGTGGAAACTGATGCACAGTATGCGCGAATGCGCGAGTGGCAGCATACCAGAGAGCTAACAATTGTTATAGGGGAAGAGCTTGACTCGTGGATTAACGATGACTACAATTTTGTTTTTGTGTAAGTTGCTACTGCAAGGACCCAATCAACATGAACTCGAACTGATAGGTCTTCAAGCGGCGATGCCTGCCATCCGATGCTCCCATACCTCGCCCAGGGTGCCAACTCAGCTGTTGAGGACGGCGCTGTCTTGGGACTTCTGCTCGGCCACGTGAAAGTGAAGAGTCAACTACCCAAAGCTCTGACCATGTATGAAGAACTACGAAAGTCGCGAGGTGAAGCTATTGTCAGAGAAACCTTCAAACAGGTGAGTGATACTTTCATCCTAGGTGATGACAATATTGGCTAATATCTGATAGCGAGATTCTTTCCACATGCCAGACGGGCCTGATCAAGAGGAGCGCGACAAGACTTTTCTGTCCCAGCTGGGTTCTAACGAACTTCGTGGTCCGTTTCCAAGCCGATGGACTTGTCCACAGGTTCAGCCGTGGCTTTACGGTTACGATGCATTTGAGGTCGTGGAGGATGCTGTCAAGAGTAACCCTTTTATCTGATGAGCCTGAATTATTATGCGGGGGTACTTGTGGTGTTCTATATTGTCAACGAAATAGTTGGACAATTTCGAGTAAAGTGTCTGTAGAAGGATTTCGTTTGACGAATTTGAGCGACCGCCGATTGAAGCCAAACTGTAGAAAATGGAAATGTTTCTCACGCAAATTTATTCCGTCACTACATATCAGGTTGGCCCAAGTCCGTTAATATTCTATTTATTGTTAATAAGATTAAAGGAAACGGAAAGAGTCAGCGATCGGAGTATTAGTCGTTGCATGGCTATAAGTTCATAATCTCTGACTACTCAGGATTCACAAGAAGCTTGATTGGAAACGCATCATTTTTGTATAAAGGCCAACTTTCAAGATAACTATTGTATCAAAGACTCTAGAAAGTCAAAGCCCTGCCGTTGAAGCTGCCATGTGGTTGAACCAACTTCCATCTTAGCTGCAAAGGTATGCTCCTCTCCAGGCACCTCCACCATATCGCATCTAACCCCATTCTTCTTCAAAATGTCAAATAGGTGTCTACTCAAATGGATTGGAACCTTTGTATCATTGTTGCCATGCACAATACAGGTAGGAGGAAACAACGAGTTGACATTTAACGCAGGATCAACTTTGGTCCAATCTTTGGAAGGGAATATTGCATCCAACACAGTACCGTTGGCCAATTGTGTCAAGGCATAAGCTTGACGGGGGTCGCTGAAGTCGGGAGGCCCTGTTGCCTGGCCCTCGAGGGAGACGCCTCCAGTGATGGGTACGGGGGACTCATCAAATACTTTGTTGATGAAAGAGTCTGAAAGACCTGGCGGTAGCCTCATACCTGGAAGCTTTGTTGACCAAAAGGCATCATCAAAGTTGCAAGGCCCATACATATCGTACACTCCCGCAACTGGGCGAGGAACTCCAAAGCCCTATTGACGGATGAGCTTCTTTTTGCTGGAGATTGTGGATTTGAAGTGAATTGACTCACCAAGCAAAGTGCTAAATGGCCTCCTGATGAGGTACCAAATGCAAAGACATGGTCAAGGTCTGGGACGAGTGCTGAACCAGCCAGATTGTGTAACGCTGTTTCGAGACCTCCTTGATGAACCCAGGCTAAAAGATCGCGGCAGTCTTGGACTGGACCTTCCAAGAGGTTGACTTGGGGACAAAGGCGGTGATTGGGGCATAGAACAATCCATCCTCGGGTGAGACAATCTGATACCTGGTCTTTGTTGATCATTTTAGAAGAGCCCAGCATAAAAGCCCCGCCGTGGATATTGATCACTAAAAAGTTGTAAGCCTCGTTTGCAGACACCAGAAGACTTATTCGCAGCGAATTGGAGGGTCAGCCTACCAATGGGACATTTCGAAGAGTCATTCTGAATCAAGGGTAGGTAGATGTCAACATCAATCTCTTGTCCCTGAACCTCCTTGTACGCTGCCCGGAAAGAGGTCAAATCGGCCATAGTCTTGTTCTTTGTTTCAGTAGAGATAGACATTTCTTCAGTAACGGTTTGGCGTCTCTCGAAACAGTTTGCGATACGGCTTCCATCACCAAGTGGATGTTTGTCTCCATGGGTCAATGGCTCGGAGCTGCCGGACTAAGAAGTGGGCCTTGAAACTTGACTTGCGGCTTTTCCGACACGACAGTTTTAGTCTCTATAGTGAGCTTAAACCTTGGCGTTGGCTAGGGAAACAGGCGCTGGAAAGTCCGGTGAGAGTGCGGGGTTCACTGACGCCTCGGGATCGGGAAGTGGGAGGTTCAAAGGATAGAAGAGCTAAATGGTCCAGCCTAAGGACGGCAACCATACACTTCCCCAGTTACCAGAATTGCCAGTAACTGATCAGCTACTCTTCGTTCTTGAATCGCAATACTTTTGTTTTATTCTGTTCTATACCCAAGCCAACATGAGTGTTCCACTATATCCGTCTCCTCCTGGTGAGAGGACAAGCTACATGATCGATCAGCTTGAAGGGGAGCGTATCACTATTCCCGGTAGCAAGGGTGTATTTAGAATCCTTGCTTCATCTAAGCAAACCAATGGAGGCATGGCTGTTTTCACTAGTGGCGCAGTCTTGGCCGACGCTCCAGGCTTTCACTGGCACGAGGAAGCTCACGATGTCTTTCTCGTGACTAAGGGTTTCCTGAAATTATGGAGCGGTGATAAATGCCGAATTATGGGCCCTGGTGACTTTGCCTACATCCCTCCTGTGAGTTATTCATCTTTTTCTTGACATAAACATACATGATCAGTTGGCTAACAAGCTGCACCCAGCATGTGATTCACAACCCGCTCTTGCTTGGGCCTCATACCGAGACTGTAGGTCTAGTGGCACCTGGAGACTGGGTCGACTTTTTCAGATATGTTGGCGAGACATACCGCGGCGTCGTTGTTCCTGAGAACGACGATCGTGACATTAAGTCCATGTTGATGCAGAAGATGATGGCAGCCAAGGACCGTTTCGACGTTCACTTCAAGCGCGACTATGAACCTCCAGAGGTTGGAGACTGGTTGGATTCTGAGAATCAGCTTGCTGGACCTGGAGAAGCTTACTTCTTGCGTGCCAACACCGGGCCAAGATGGCTGCTTGGAGGAGTCATGTCACGACCATTCATTCTCTCGTCACAATCCAATGGCAAGTTCTCAATCTCCAGTATTGAGTCT
This sequence comes from Fusarium sp. NRRL 53497, assembly GCA_013184445.1. Taxonomy (NCBI): domain Eukaryota; kingdom Fungi; phylum Ascomycota; class Sordariomycetes; order Hypocreales; family Nectriaceae; genus Fusarium; species Fusarium sp. NRRL 53497. The sequence goes on along the minus strand of JABCJZ010000238.1, from coordinate 56,412 downwards.
TCCAGCGATTATGGGAAATCGCCTCTTGGTCGTTGGTTGACCTTCTCAAATATCGACCATTGCTTCATCGTTCAAGAAGGCCTGCTCAAGGTAAAGATCAAGTCAAGCAACAACACCTCTTGGAATGAAGTGCGGGAGGGCCAGACAGTAGTTATCGCTGCGGGTGAAACTTTTACGCTGGAGTTTGGCAGTCGATACGTTCGTGTCTGGTCATTTGCCAACGGACGGGGAATCGAAGAGGTTATACAGAATGCTGGATCTTCGTCTCAAGGAGTGGTATTGCCTGAAACTGCTGGAGATTGGCAAGAATCGAAATTGTTGGAGGTATGCAAAGAGTTTGGAGTGGAGGTACAAGAGTTGTAGCTCGACTTGTTAGATATTCAATAATTGCACTTTGTCTTTAAATTGATCTTGATACCAGTTGCTAAAATTGAAATGGCTTCTTATGCTGCATCTACTTCCAAGTCTCATCTACGAGCTATCGAGTATACAGTTTGAGCAAAGCAACATCATTCAAGATTTGATCAACTCAATAGGGACTGTATGTTCACCTGAATTGTGTAGTATGAATAGCTTCAGAAACAATAGTAACAACTTGATTCTCTATAGAAAGTGATTTGAACTAAATAACAAAGACTGCCCGTCGATTACCCACTTCAATACCGTATTCTCCTTCGTCAATAACCCAAGAACGCAAAGAGTCGCTCCAGTGACTATTGAACGTTCTCACATCGATGTCAATGGAAATGTCCTTTTCCTGGCCGGGCGAAAGATGAACTTTGGTAAACTCCTTGAGCTCTCGGGGTGGCCTCCAGTCGCTGGTATTCTCTGGTGGGGAGATATAAAACTGGACCACTTCCTTACCAGGCACTCTGCCAGTATTCGTAACACGAACGCTGACTTTCAGGACAGGCCCACTCGAAGACTTGTCCAAACTGACATTGAGATTGTCATATGAGAATGAAGTGTAGGACAGTCCATGACCAAACGGAAACTGAACTCGTGCAGCTGGCACTGGAGCTCGATACCCAATCGCCAAACCCTCAGGATATCGAATAATGAAGTCTCCATCACCGTTTTCCTCTGCGGGGAAGTTTCCAAAGCTGGGCCAGTCTTGAAGTGTCTTGAACCAAGTTGCAGTCAACCGGCCGCTAGGGTTGACCTTTCCAGTGAGGATATCGACCATAGCCTGCGGACCTTCTTGTCCTGCAAAGTGCATGTTCACGACAGCATCAACATCATCAATAAAGCTACTGATGTCAACCGGATTTCCGCAATGGAGAAGAACGGCCGTCTTCTTGGAAGCCGCAGCTATCGCTTTGATCATGGCGACTTGGTTGGCAGGTAGAGTGATCTCTTCAAGGTCAAACCCTTCAGACTCGTACTGTTCGCTGCGGCCGGCATAGATGACGGTGATATCAGATGTCTTTGAAACCTCGACTGCATCTGATATAGCTTGCTCTTCGGAGTATTCCTCCTCAAGCGCAAGAGTAAGTCCGTATGGAGTTGGCTCGCCAACTACAGGCTTTCTTGACTCCATCCTGACGCAAATGCGATATGACTTTCCTGCCTCCATTGGAATTTCAACGCGCGACTCGAGTTTGCGAAGGTTAAATAGAAATTGCTCTGTTGTGATGTCAGGTGCATCGCCTGTGAACACAGACACGCCATCAATCTCGAGAGAAAAGCGTCCCGAGTGTCGAAGCGCGAGGGTGTGTGTTCCAGTCGTTTTTGGAACAAGGTTGCCGGTCATTTCAACATGAGAGCCAGGTAACTCTAGCCCAGGCTTGCGTTGAGCCATGAGATTGATAGTGGCTTGTTCTAATGTTTCGATGAGGAAAGGCTGATCATGCCCAGCGTTGAAGTAGGAGACCTCGACGCCCTTCTGGCCCCGGTCTGTTGTGATGATCTCTGGAGGGACTATGGGTATGATACGATGCATACGAACACCAGTTGAATATGAGACAGATCCTGTACCTGGCAACGCCTCCCGTAAGAGGTCGAGGGGAACCTGGCGATATTGAGGGTTGCAAGATGCACTGCCTCCGCCAGTAAAGACAGCCTTTTTGGCATATTCTCCAACGACTGCAACCTTCAAGTCATCGATTCCTTGAAGTGGGAGGGCTTGGTTGTCGTTCTTGAGAAGAACGATGCCTTCATGAGCGAGCTGTCGAGCAATTTCGTTGGTTTCTTGAACGATCTCTGACTTTTCTGGTCCTTGGCTTTGCGCAGCTTCTGTGCGATTCCGTAAATCAACGAGTCTTGACACGCTGGCGTTTATCAGATCTTCACTGACTTCACCGGCTTTCACAGCTTTGATCAGCCTCTCGCCTCTGAAGACTGGCACGGGCATCTCGACGTCCACACCAGCCTTCATGGAGGCCGCAGTAGAGCGAGTGCCGAACCAGTCCGACATGACGATGCCCTTGTACTGCCATTCCTTTCGGAGAATGTCTTCAATCAGGACTTCGCTGTCACAGCAGAAAGCACCGTCGACCTTGTTGTATCTATAAAAGGTTAGCCTGAAAAGCCGTATTAAGACTCGCAATACCTACGCCGTCATCACGCCTGCGGGGTCTGATCTCTTCAAGAGAAACGACCAAGCAGCTAGATAGATCTCACGCAAGGCACGCCCGTAGGGAGACTCGTCAACATCATAATAGCGCCTCTGAGTCTCGGAGTCATTGCAAACAAAATGCTTTGCACAAGCTCCGAAACCTTGACTCTGAATGCCGTTCACAATCGCTGCAGCCATATAGCCAGATAGAAGCGGATCCTCGCTAAAGCACTCAAAGTTGCGTCCAGCTCGAGGATCTCTCTGGATGTTAATAGTTGGACCGAGGATCAATTGAGCATGCTTGATCTTCGCTTGCTTGGTAATCTCAAGGCCCATCTTCTCGAGAAGCTCTGTATTCCATGTTGACGCTATGCAGGCTGTGTTGGGAAAACAAGCCGTGGTTAGTGAACTGTCAAAGTCACTAGGCCGGATTCCACCGATAGAATCAGCAGTCTTATCAGTTTGTTAGCTACTGCAAACTACCAACCGTTACGCAGCGTACCTTGAGAGGTGGAATATTCTTTTCAGGTATTCCAGCAATGGAAACAAAGTCGTCCGGAGTACCAGAAAGTAACCGGACCTTTTCCTCCAGTGTCAGGGTTTTGAGGATATCTTGAATTGCCATGTTTTCTGTGCTTATCGCTATGCTTGCCTGTACATTGCATCTGGCTTACACTTCACTTATGCTAAATGTGTATATATGGCTGACTAACTTAAGGTCCGGCGGTGATGCCGGAGCCAAATGCCGGCTCCCGGATTTTCCTGGGCCAAGGTTGGTGACATACGCGGATCTTCCGAAAACCCTGAGATGGCCTTAGTAGCCGCTCATCCAATCATTGACGAAAATGCGCAACCCCACTAAAACAGCATGCATGACTTGATATTGAGCAGAAGTTACAGAACGGAAGCCATCTCCACCGAAAATATTGGATGGGATTTGCGCTTCAATCTCACCGGCCTATAAGACTTGTCCAGCGGGCCGTTTTACTCTTTGAGTTGACATGCGTCGTCAGCTCAGATAAGCTTACTAAACTGTGGAGATGAGAACAGCTTCCTTACTGGTTCAAATGGAGAATGGAAGGAAGCCAGGATGCCTCTGAGAAGCGTCGGAACGTATAACGTCAGCATGGCACCGGTCTTAAATAAAGCAAAGACTCAGAGTGCGCTCCTCCCCAGAAGGGGATCTTAGATAGTTTTAAAACATGGAAAATGCAAGCTACACTACAGTCTTCAAAGCCGAAATTGATCTACCTCGCGGTATGTCGTGCATTCTTTGCTATATATATTACTAACCATCTACTCAGCATTCGCCATCGACCCAAGGGGTCCTGTGGCTCCTAGAGGAATTAGGGGTGGATTACGATATCTCAAAGTTCGAACGGCCTGTGGATAAGCGACCAGAAGGCTTGAAAGCAACGCATGTTCAAGGTCATGCCCCTCAGCTCATTCTTCCCGATGGCCAGGTTATCACACAGATGAGTGCCTGTATGATGTACCTTCTCCTCACATACGACAAAGATCGGCGCTTTCACCAACTGGACTCTGAGTACCGAGTACGTGATGACTTTCTCACAAGTCTCGCTACAGCCGATATCTTCGCACGAGTTGGCACTAAACAGTTGTTCATGGTGCTGAGTACCAGATCGCCCTTCTTTGTTCGACCGTTGATCAATATGTTGGGGAGCACCCTGAATAGGCTATGGTTAAATGAGGAAATTGACAATGCCTTCCATGTGATAGAGATGGAGCTTGAAGGTCAAGAGTGGCTAATGGGAGGGGATGCCCCCTCGCGTGCTGATATCGCACTCAAGGTTGCCACAGATCTGGCTGTTCAACCAGCTATAATTGACTTGGAGAGGTGGCCAAGGGTTGAGGCGTGGCGAGCGCGGTGTGAAGCTAGACCCGCGTGGAAGAGTTCACTTGAGAAGGGAATTGGCTATAACTTAGACTGGGCAGCCAGGTATCGAGAAAGTGCTTAATAAACAGTTGTCACGACCCGATAACAGTTCCTGCATAATGTTCAAAGATACAGTTACTGAAAAGCAAACTGCAGTTATGTTTATTTTCTGTTCATCCGATTGTTATTTTATATCCTCCCTCAGCAGCTTTAATAATACCTGTTTTCCATCACCTTCGATAGTACCGCGCTCAGCAAGCGTCCAACCTCGTGGGGCCTTCACCACAGCTGTACTACCTATAGGTATCAGAAGCTTGATTACAGCGGTGTTCTCCTGTTCTTTCAGGTACAATCCAACTGACAGGTGCCCTTGAGGGGTCTCAAGCGAATACTCTACCGTCTCCAACCCTGCAAGTACAGGCTCTGCACCAACCCTTTTCCAACCAGCCTCAAGTGGATAAAGCCCAGCAAGATATCTAGGAAGAAGAAAAACAGGCCAGGTCGACCATCCGTGAACCAGCGACACGTCGTGGTTGAAAGGTGTGCCGTCTGTTTTCATAGCTTCCCAGTGAGCTCCCGAATAGTTGGGGCTGTCCTGGTCCGCCATTGCACCCCATACTCGGGATAACAAGTCTCTTGCCTTGATACCCTCGTCTTCAGCGAAAAGAGCTTCGAGGGCAAACCCAGATGCGTAGGGGCTGGTCAACCCAAACTTGTCCCACTTGTCGAGACCACGAAATGCTGATGGCAGAGGCTCCTGTGATAGTAGTATACCCTCTAGTGCTTTTGGATGCTTTGGGGAGACACCCAAAGTGACGGCATAAGCGTTCACGTCTTGAAAGACTCCATCGGCAGCCAGGGACAGAGCTGGACGCATGGTGCCTTTTTCTTTGTTCCAGAGAGCTCGAACTAACGATCCTTTCAGACTAGATGCTTCAGAGGAATACCGAGATACTGCTTCCTTGTCTGTTGACATCAATGCCACGGCGTTGAGCGCGTCGTAGTAAGCAAGATTCAAGCCTGTAGATACACCAAAGATAGGCCCGCCCATGGGGAACCAAGTCACTATTCACAATTAGTATTTGGTGAGCTAAGTACTGCAAAGTCCAGTTGAACGTACTTGAGAGATGTGGAGGAGCTTCTAAAAGTCCATCACAGTTCAGGAACTGCCTCGTAAATTCCATCTGGCGCTCAAGTTGATGGTATGACCTTTCCACAAGAGCTCGATCACCTGAGTGCAGCCAGTAGTCCTTAATTGACACCACAAGAAGCAATGCATATGCCAGGGAGTAGTGACCGTAGTACGGTGGATCATCCTTGTCAGTATGCTCTGGGGCCTGTATTGGGCAGAGATTACCAAGGTAGCCCTCTTTGGTCTGGTGACTGATCAAAAGCTGAATTGTGCCTTTCCATGCCTCGAAGTCTGTGGTGGAGTATGCAATAGACCGACCAGTAACAAAGGCATCACCACCAAAGGAAGCCCTGTCTCGTTTCGCGCCGTCAATGATGCATGGGAGCTTGTTAGTTCCGACTTGAAAGTCTTCGTATGTACGCGCGGCATCTTGCTGTAACAGAGAGTTCATATACAGGTTCTCGCCCTCGAGGGATTTGACTGATAGTTCACGGTACAGTGCGATCCAACCAGGCGGTCCACCAAACGCCACGGACCCCGTATTGACGAGGTTGTCGCCAAGCATCGCCCTGACGTGGAGGCCTGTGATGGTGGCTACCTCATGACCATTGATAGTTATGGTCACACGGTCCTCAACAGCGAGAGTTTCAACACTCAGCCACTCAGAGAGATTCAGACTCTCGGGTAACTGCCATGACCCTTTTTCGACTGCGGGCATAATGGATGATTGGTTCGACAACCCCTCAACGGCTGACAGCCTTCTGCTTCGGGTGTCCAAACAAAAGATTACGCCGTTCGTGATCATGCGTACCGCCCAGCTGGCTCCATGTTTTTCGACTCTTGTCTTAAATGTCACCTTCATATCCGACCATCTTGTTCCCTGCCTGCATGGGGCCCAATGGCCGCCGTAGACACGAGTCCCCTGATCGATAATGTCCCATGCTGGAATTGTCTCTTCACGAGCAACCGTACACAAGTCAACCGTGCGAACGCCATCTCTCCAGATACGATTGATGGTTTCGTCGGAGCAGTAGAATCTGGCCTTGATCGGAGCTTCAGGGCGCGCAAGCTGGAAGCCAATTTTGGAAAACGCAATGGCGGTGTCTGGCTCGAGCAAAGTGATTTTCTGATACCTTTGCGATGCTTGAGTGAACCGAGCTTTCACTGTCTGAGTGTCGTCCGTGGTGATGGCGTGATGTTGGCAGACCCGATAGCTATCCATAGCATTAGAGAAAAGGAAGAATGGGCCATCGCCTGTTAAACCAAGGTTAGCATTTGTGGCGGAAGGTCAAATTGTGGATAGTCTCTACCATTCTCATTATCGATTCCTTCTATAGTCTCACTATAGGTCACTTCAAAAGCGACTTGTTGCTGGCCTTGGGGCGCTAATACAGAAGCAATAATGAAGATGGGGAAGCCACCTTCACACCGTCCATAGTCTAGGATAATTTCAGCGTTTCTTCTGGATCCCACGTTGCTCAAGTTGAAAGACGACGAGTCAGTAGTGAGCTGGACCTTTCCAATACTTCGCAACACTCGCCTTGGAGAGACGAGTCTGGAAGTGTTGGACGTTGCTGATGACTCTTGCATGTTCGAGTAATACAATGATGATTGATGATTGTAATTGTCAAAGCGTATCGTGAAACGTTCAAGTTACTTCTTTGAGAAAGGTAGAGCCGCTATCGCATGAAGTTAGCCTTCGGCCAAAAATACAGCGATCGTTCAGTATTATCCCGATAGCCGACACTGGCCGGGATATCCAAAGCAGCACCGGAATATCCGAGTTCTACCAAACGCGGGGTCCCCGCACAAGATGCATCTGGACCTCTGGGGAACGGCGCTAAGGGTTCGATAGTAGCTAACGTTAGTTCTTGGGGTTGGTCATATCCAAATTGATAAAGGGAGCTTTCTATCCAGCAGTGTTATACTTGTTGCTTTCCCCATCTCAACATCCACTAACTTTGCAGTGGACTATTCAACATAACCACTTTCCTCTACTTCTTTCTCTCCTCGACATGGCCAATCATCAAGATTTCGACAACGATACTAGCCTTGAGAAGGCCGAAGCTACTCATACTGAGGATGCTATCGCTATCCAAGACCACCAAACCACTGTTTGGGAATGTGCTCGCAAGAACCCAAAGGCGATCATTTGGGCGCTCTATGCCAACTGTACATCTCCTCTTTCTTGAAAGCAAAGGACCTCTGACTAAAACCTCGAACTAGTGGGAGCTACCCTTGTGGGCTATGAAAACCTTGCCCTGGCTGTTTGCCTGGCCTTGCCTGCTTTCCAGTAAGATCTTGGCCTTGTATGTCCTTGACTATTGTATGTCTGTTCTAACAATATTACAGGATGAAGTTTGCTAGTGAGGTCGATGGAAATCTCATCATTCCTGCTTACTGGCAGTCTCTCTGGAACGCCACATATAACATCATGCAACTCTTCGGTTCTCTCTCAGCTGGTTTCGTCCAAGACAAGCTCGGTCGACGCATCGTCTTCCTCTTCGGCATTATAATCGTCTCTTGTGGCATTACTCTGGCATATCTGGCCGAGACACCTGCGCAGTTCATGGGAGCCAAGATCATCTCAGGCTTTGCTGTTGGTGCGTTTCAATCGACCACACAGACTTATGTCTCCGAGATCGCTCCTCTACCTCTACGTGGTATTGCGCTGTCTCTCAATATTCTGATGATGGTAAGAACTCCCTAGCCTTGGCCTACGATGGTTTTATCTCTAACCCATGGCATAGAATGTCGGTTTCCTCATCGCTATCAGTACGACCTATGCTCGAGTTACAATCATGGATGAATCAGCCTTCCGAGTCGTATTTGCCGCTGCGTGGGTCTTCCCTGGAATACTCGCACTTGGACTTCCATTTCTTCCAGAGTCGCCTTACTATCTCATCATGAAGAACAAGCACGATGAGGCCCTGAAGCATCTAGCCAGACTCAGCTCGGCAGACGAAGACCTCAACGCCCGTCTCAAGCACATGGAAGAAACCGTTGAGGCTGAACGCCTTATGACCTGCGAGAAAGCTTCTTTTCTTGAATGTTTCAAAGGGATCAACTGGCGCCGTACGCGTATTATCTTGATCTGCATGTACATGCCACAGATTGTTGGTTCCAGTTTGTCGTCCAACGCTCCATACTTCCTCAGCCAAACTGGTCTCAGTAGCGGTTTGATCATCAAGATCATGCAGATTGGTCTTGGTGTTTCCATCTTGTCATCGCTGGTCAATATCTACATGATGACTCTCTTCCGACACCGACCACTCATGTTCTTTGGCATGTCTATCTGTGCCATCATCTATCTGATTATGGGTGTGGCGGCGTCTTGTCCCCAGTCTGAAAAGACTCTGCTGGCCATTGGTATTGTTATGCAGTTCACCTGTCTTTCTTATGGTCCAGCCGTTGGGTCAAGTCTCGCTGTGGCAGGCGAGGTCTCTGCATCCAGGTTGAGGGCCAAGTCTCAAGGAATTGCTTTTGGATTCCAGGCCATCACCAGCACTGTATGGGTGACTGTCCTTCCCTACATGTTCAACAAGGATGAGGGAAATATGGGAGGTCATATTGGTTGGGTCTTTCTTGGAATGACGCTCTTGATGATGTTGGCTGTCTACTTTGATGTTCCAGGCACCAAAGGCAGGACATTCCATGAGCTTGACATCATGTTCGAGAAGAAGATATCTGCCCGTCATTTTGAACACTATAAGTCCGATTGATGATTCGGCGCGCGAAAGCTGTTTGGTGTGTCATATTGACAGATATAATTCTTTCTGTAATGTCGTAGCTTTTTATTGAGGCATATCAATTGATCATCCGCATACTTTTATCATATGTTCCTTGTCCCCATCACAGTGTTAATATAGATAACGCATACTCTCGTTATCGATAAGATGCCAATGGTAAGTTTATATCCGATCTGCGGATTTACCTCTAGAAGTATGGAGATATATCTACCTACCCTAGAGGTTCGCAAAGGTGTTGTCGCCATCTGACTGCTTCCTGGTTCTGAAAGGGCAATGTGCAAACTATGCGTTCCAGGTTAACTTTTCAATTCAACTTATTCACTAATTAGTGACCTTTCTTGGTGCAATTTATGCATTAGCTGTAAAGTACATCACTGTACTAGTTGGAATTCCACTGCGAGCTGGATACCTAAAAGGTAAACGATGTATCTCAAAACCTGCCGTAGCAAAGTCCAGCTGAAAAGCAATATTGACCAACCTGCATTGCGACCCTCGAGGGCGTCCACTAAACGGCCTTCTTTGGCAACTGCAGATCAAAATCACAATTTAACTGTGAGACTATTGTACGCAGCTCGCAATCTAAGCCTCCCCATTGAGCGGGTAATGTTTCACATGACTCGCGGAGCGTGAATCACGACACTAGCTCCCATTGGACATACCATACCGCACGTCCGTGCTCGCGGATGCAGGGGCATGTCCTGCATCAAAGGGTCCTCGCATCCGTCAGATCATGATCAACGCGAGGAAACCATTTATCGACCAACGCTTAGGTTGTGTACTCTCCACGGGCTCCAATACCCACTGGAAGCTATTGCTGAGATTATTCCGTTAATGAGGGATAAAGAAGATACAAGTTAGACAACGATGAAGCTCTTTACTGGATTGGTAAAGCTTTTGTCATAACCACGGTGACAAGACCGATGTAGTGAGATCTATAACATTGTTAGACAGAAATGAACAAGTCTTTCTCTTGCATCGCTTGCACAGTCAAGTCCACCCTTGGTATCATTTCCTGCCCCGCAATCATTGTGATTAGTGCTCGATACGGGTGCCAAGAGAGCGCGTCTGCCAGCTGTCATGGGTGAGTTGGGTACATGATGGTCTGTGCTATAAGACATTGCACACTAATTTCTTTTCGTTTCGTTTCTTTACTTAAGATTGTTGAATATCTCGTTTTGAGAAGCACTATTCCGTACTCATCAATCAAGTTGCCACTTTCAAACCGATTCAAGTGAAGATGTATCTCAATCAATTTTTACTGTCTTCGCTCCTCGCAGCCTCGGCCCTCGCAGCACCCAGCGCTACAACCAAGAAAGCCTGTGAGGAAATCTCCAAAAGTATTCCCGGTCGTGTATCGCTTCCCTTCACTATCAACTTCAACGCGCAATCGACGGGCTACTGGTCTACGGCTCTGCGCGAAATCAAGCCAGCCTGTGTAGTCACCGCCAAATCAGTATCTGATGTCGCCACCGCCGTTACAATCTTGAACAAGTATCCGGATGTGAAATTCGCTGCGAAGAGCGGTGGCCATGATCCTAACCCCACTCATGCAACTGCTAGCGACGGAGTCCTCATCTCGTTGAATGAGATGGTTGGAGCAACTTATGACAGTGATAAACAGATCGCTTATGTCAAGCCCGGCGGAGAGTGGAATGATGTTATCTCCGCACTTAACAAGCACGGTGTTGCCATCGTTGGAGGTCGCCTAGGTAAGCATTCCAATCTGGAACCAAGCACTTCATCTCTGACGAGAATCACAGGACTGGTTGGTGTTGGTGGTCTCCTTACCCAAGGTGGAATCTCTTTTCTGAGCGCTCAGTATGGCTTGGCTGCCGACGTATGGTTGGACTATTTACATGACTTTTCGTGACTCCGCTGACAATGAGACAGAACATCGTCTCCTGGGAGATGGTAAATGCGAACGGCACTATAGTCAACATCGATGCGAAAACCCAGCCCGAGCTTGCTGTTGCGCTCAGGGGTAGTGGCAGCCAGTTTGGTCAGTTTCCAGCATCCCATCTATCTCGAGGTAGATCTAACTGATTTTAGGTATCGTGACACAGTTTACCGTCAAAACGTACCCAATCGGTGAGGTCTGGGGCGGCATTCGCACATATGACGAGTCCAAGACAGACGAACTCTACGAAGCCATGCATAGATTCATTCCTCATAACAGCCAAGATCCAAAAGCGGCCATTATTGTGACCAGTCTCATCCTTACCGGAAGTACTAGGTCGAACCTCCTGTTCTACTTCTACGATGGCGAGAAACCTCCGACTTCTGGCCCCTTTGCAGACCTTTTGAAAATTAAGTCGAGCCTTTCTACTACGAAGACGCAGTCTTATCCAGATCTAGTGAGCCGACCCAACACGCGAGAACACATTTAAGCAATACTGATTATCCTATTAGCTCAAGTCCAATGGTGCTGGGGTTTCCTTGTTGAACTCAAGGATATCCTTCCGAGTAAGTAACAAGGCCATCTATTGACCAGCACAACTAATAGTTGCAGACCGCTACTATCCCTTACCTTGCTGCTAATTCAAGCGTCTACGGCGAGATTACGAACAAGATGCGTGAGATTACGAGAGCCTACTTCAAAGACATCCGAGGTCTAGCCTCGCAATGTTCGGTCGACTTCCAGCCTTTGCCAGCGTCCATCGGTAAACAGACAGAGAAACGAGGTGGAAACGCCATCGGTTTCACAGCAAATGACCCTGATCGCGTTCTTCTAGAAATCCAATGCGCCTGGGTTGAGAAGAGATTCGACGATGAAGTGCGTCAGTTTTCCAAAGATTTAACATCATGGATTGAAGAGAAAGTACCACAGTGGCTTGAAGCGCACGGAGAGCCTGTGGACGCTTATCTTCCCCTCTTCATGAATGATGCCATGTTTGATCAGAACGTTACCGGAAGCTATAAGGATTATGCAAAGTTTAAGACACTGCAGCTTGAAGCTGACCCGGAGGGTGTCTTGCGTGACAGGATGGGCGGTTTCAAGTATTGATATATATTAGCATGATATCACTTTACTTATAGAGATTCATTAAATAATCGTTTGCCCATAGAGGATCGTGGGCTAGTTTTGCTATTGTCAAAAAGATAACTTACAGCAAGTGCCTTCAAAGTTATCTACCCTCGTCGTCACCCTGATGCTAAGTTCTGGTGGCGTTCGATCTCTGTCTACAGGTGGTAGGCATAACGGGAAGCCCATGCATGTCATGGACGGCGTCCGTGGTGGACAGGCCTTTACTATCGAAAAGATCAGCAATATAACGCGCAGCGTGGCAACAGTCATGTAAGAATCACCTGAAAAGTACAAAAAGATTTTCTCAAAGAGTGAAATGGAGAGCTTGTCAAATATTTCGCCTATCCCACTGAAAGATTTCCCCATTGTTGCCTCAGAGGGGGGAATCAATTTCAAAAATTCTTACCTAGAGGGAAACGATGATCTCCCGTTCCAATTTGCCTATTAAGCCGCTAACTGTCGTCTTTAATATACTCTTGAAAATATCCTCTATCCAGAAACTATCTGGAAATCGGCTACACAGGCTATCTGGGGGAATGGGACCCGCATTAAGGGGCCTGCAGAGGGGCTTGGTTCTCTTGAGGATAGAAAAAAGAAGAAGGATATGGAGGATAAAAAAGAGATGCAAGATAGCGCAAATGGTCTAAACATCGGAAGGGCTGTGTTGGGTATGCTTGTCGCTGTAATGGCAATCTTGCTCTAAAAGGATAGTGAAGTCAAATTATTTAGATTAATTAAGTTTTAGAAAGGACATACTTAATAGTCTATAAATATGAATAGACCGGGTGCTAAGCGCAGTGTTCAGTCTGACTAGAGCCAAATTGTTAAAAGGACTGAGACTCAAAATGCAAATATCAGGTGAGGCAGACAGAACACGGTGTTTAAAGCTATACTGCCTCATAGATTGATAACTGACGCTGGCGCAATGCTCTCGTCTCTGAGCAAGATATTACCAGGTTTCCTTATCAGAGGGTTACGTTGAGAAATGATCGTCATTAACGCGGGACGGGTAGTTCGGCTACACGGGGAGTTCAGCTACAGGGGTAGTCAGCTGGACAGCGGCTGCAAAACTTACCTATCATTCCCTCTTTAGAAACGGTAACCAGGGATCCTGCCTTGGAATGTGACGCTTGTCAAATAAGAATAGCTGCTGGTATACTAGTACATGGCGATCACTTTGCTGCAGGGGTATTGTCACCAATGACATGTTCAGCAATAACACCCTCAGGTACTCCGTACAGGTGAAAACACTACAAAAAGGCAGGTATTCCTTATTCAAGAACTGTACAGATTAGCCCCTTTCCTTTTCTGACCCGACACAGAAGTTGCCCAAAATGCGTCTGTTCGAACTTGATGCGATCCGTTTATTTGTGTTTATTATAGTGTTTCTCCCAAAGACCAAAGCAGCATCCAAGCGTTGTGCACTTCCGAATCCTGGTGAAAGGTTCGAGTCCGCTCGACCTAATGAGGTGAATCTTGATGCATCGATCGTTGCAGAAGCGATTGCATATGCTGGTACACACGGTCGGATCTCAGTCCAGGTCTTTCGCAACAACTGCAGAGTGGCAACTGGCCCCTTAGACCCGATCACAGACGACATTCCTAATAATGTCTGGAGCTCAACAAAGTCGGTGATTGGCATTCTTACTGGGCTCGCCTACGATAAAGGACTGCTTCACCCAGACGACCCAATTGGCAAATACCTCCCTTCAGGCCTCGGTTGGGGCGACGCTGCCCACCGTGCTATCACCATCAAGCATCTCCTGACACAGACTTCGGGAATGGAGGAAGCAATCATTTCCGAGGCAGGCACAGTATTGATCGATCCAAGTGTGTCACAGGAAGCTCTCAGTCAACCACTGATACATCAACCGGGATCACACTTTGACTACAGTCAGCGGGGGCCTGATTTACTCGCTTACGTCGTACAACGCGCAGTCGGACAGGACCTTCAGCTATTTGCCCAGACAAACCTCTTTGACCCTATTGGTATTCCATCGGAATCCTATTTCTGGTTACGCGATAGAACAGCCAACACGTATGGTTATGCATGGTTATTTTTACCTCCGACTCAACTGGCAAAGCTAGGCCTCCTGATGCAGAACCTGGGGCTTTGGAATGGCCAGCGAGTTCTTTCCGAAGAATGGGTGCGAGATGCGGCCAAGCCGAGTCCAAGAAACCCATGCTATGGCTACCTCTTCTGGACTAATGCAGGGCAGCCATGTACTGGTCCGAATTTCCCAGCCCGCCAGACTTTTAACCGTTATGCGGTTCCCAGTTTGCCACAGGACGCTTTTTTTATGATCGGCTTCTTTCACCAAACTAACTTCATGATTCCCAGTCTGGGAATAACAGTGACCTGGACAGGAATTCTCGGAGATAAGGAGGCCAACCTTGGGGCTCTGCTATCCGCAGCACCAGCAGACCTATATCACAACTTCTTCCGCATCTTGATGCGCAGTGTAAAAGACGTCGATATTCCTGATCCTGGTCCACTTGACGATCCAATCAACTTTGAAGTCAACCCAACTGACTTCCTTAAGCCAAGTGTCTTGATAAATGACCTGAATTCCAACCCTAACTGCAATGTTCTATTTTGCAATCGGACTATTCCTACCGCTGGGATTATTGCCAATCTTGAGTCTACTGCAGATACCGCCCTGGGACTACTTTAAAGGTTATTATGAGCCAGCATGTTAGGACGCAGGATAGGCATATATTAGCCTCTTACTTTAGGAGTATAGAATATCATACAATATGTCTACCACTGAGGGGATGCTATGGAAACAGGCTTGCGTTACAGGTCCTTAGAATTCACTTGGCACTGATTGTGTAGAATTTCCAGTAATTACCGACGCCTGCTGAGTTAAGTGGCTGTGAGGCGGTGCAAAAGTTTGCGAGGGAACCTACGCAGTGCTATAACTGACTGATGGAAGTGGATTTCTAGGTACTGTTTCCAACCCATTGCCTCATTTAGGCTCTCTTACTAAGTCTGGGTGATATGACCAGCTTTCGCCATAAGACTTGTTTGCAAACAACACATCTAGATTTTATGACCATAATCTTTATTGGTTTTTGTATCTGGGTAAAGCTCATATTGCATCCTACGATGACTTTGGAAGACAGCCGCGTACTTATACGTGCATTCCATATACAACATGACTACCAGAACTACATGTCCTACTATCTATTTCTTCCCAAACTTTTCGAGATTCTCTGGGCCTGTTTCCCTGGCGACCCTTTTCACCTCTTCCTCCCCTAACTCTTGGAAGATGTCATAACCCCATCTTGTCTGCCAGTTGTATCGCTTGCTCCTCTCAAGTTTATTAAGCTGATCGAAAATATCCTGAGGCAACTCGGTGACTTTGAGATTGGACTCTATGCGACTGGGAGTGACGCTCTTGGGCAATACAACAGAGCCTCGCTGAACGCCCCATGAGTACAGCACTTGCCCAATATCCAATCCGAGCTTCCTGCCAATGTCGGCAACAAGAGGATCATCAACCGTGCGAGGCTCGCCGGTCTGGTTGTTTCCTAGGGGAGAGTAAGCAGCAAGCTGGATACCTTTGGACTTGCAATAGTCCAAAAGCTCGGGCTGTTGAAGGTAAGGATGAGCCTCAATCTGGTTGACTGCTGGGACTATTTTTGTCTTTGACAAAAGGTTGTCTAGGCGATCCCTGGTGAAGTTGGAAACGCCTATCGCTCGGACTTTTCCCGTGTCAAGCAACTTCTCCATGGCCTCGTAGGTCACCGCAGGATCAATGTCGGCCAGTTGGAATACGCCATCTGAGTCAATAGGGAACCAGTCATCGCCGGATTTAAATGCGCTATGGGTAGTCAGCACCTAAAATGATTGATTTGATGTTTGTAAACTCACACAGGCCAATGCATCAGGAAAAGGTCCAGATAATCAGTGCCAAGATCCTTCAATGTCTTGTCTAGACCCTTTTCCACATCCTCAGGTGCATGCTTAGTGTTCCATAGCTTGCCAGTAATGAAGATGTCTGATCGTGGAATACCGCTTTTTCGAATTCCATCGCCAACTTCCACTTCGTTGCGGTAGATGGAAGCACAGTCAACATGACGATAACCACTACGGAGAGCAATCTCGACAGCGTTCTCGACCTGGCCTGGCGGAGCTTGCCAAGTTCCAAAACCAACAGCGGGTATCTTGGCTCCAGTGTTGAGAGTAAAATGTGTTTGGAGAGGCATTTTTGTGAAATGCGGGTGGCAGATTAGAGTGGGTTATTGTGGTGAATCGAAAATAGGATGTTTGCGTCTTAAATCAAGTAAAATGGCATCTTGATGCTTTTTTATCGGATGGGCTTGGTAACTGAAATCCGCATCCCATCGCATCAACCGCTGATTTGTGGGCTAGCGGATTAGCGATGTTGCCGGATATTAATCCGCTCTTCGGTGCCTGTTTGCCGGCGTCATCAACCGAACCAAAATGTGGGGCCAACCAGTTGAACGGCAAGAGGGAATCCCGCCGGACACGGCAGGGCTCAATCTCTAAATGACTAAAATCAACGGTGGGTTTATCCGTATTTCGGTCTGTATTGCAATGACCAACTCTGGCCTTTGGTTCATCTAGGAAATGTGTACAGTTCTTCCTAACGGTATGGGGTCAGAGTGTATACAGATTGAACGTAGCTGAAAGCGCCTAAATTTCGTTACACTTATTATAATATAAATATAAAAAGCGAATAAAAGTGACAAGTTATTAGATGCAGCTTGACGCACAGTAAAAAAATCCTCAAACAACTTTAAAGTAATTGTTCTAGAAGGCATAGATTAATTCGCAGCTCACAACCGTCACAACCTCCCTGAAAATCCTTCCACGGTTATTACGTGACCTAGACGGACATTTTTCTTTCGACCGACGTTGATGCTTTCAACAATTGTCTTGCATTTCAATGTTATCAGAGAACTACTGAGAATACTCTATGTAATAAATTAGGATAGATGGAAACGTTTTGGAATTACTTGGAGATCAAGAAGCTATGTAATTACCAATGTTGAAGCCCTTTCCTGCCGTTGAACCGCTGACGCTCTTACAAGATGTACTTGAACAGAGGGCTCTTGTCGCCGAGTTTCAAGAGTTCCTGCTCAGTATACTGAGATCGGATCTCTTCCTCGGTCAGCTTGGCCTTCCTCTTGTTTCCCCATTTGTAGCTAAGCTCCAGGATGAGCGCAACTAGCATTCCCGAAGCACCAAAGGCAAGTGAAAGACCGAAGCCAGTCTGATAACGGGGGGCTTCCTTGTCAAGATACATGTAAGAGCCGATGATACCCCCAATATTACCAACGCAGATGTTAAATGCAACTCCAATGGCTCGTCGACTTGAAGGGGCAAGGTTGTTGGCTGCCCAGCTGCTTCCTGCAGGCTGCACAGGGTAAATACCGATGCAGGTGAGCACCAAGGCAAAGTAGCCCGGTCCAGTGTGGCTGCCAGTCATGTCACCCTGGAAGCCCATGACAACAGAGTATCCAACCGCGATCAGAGCCAGAGGAATCGCAACAAACGGCATTCTCCAATGGAAGTGATCAGAAAGCTTTGCAAAGCACACAGAAGAGATACCGCCTGCTACATAAGCTGGGACGGTCATGAGCTGGGCGTTGGTGTTCGTGAATCCCATGGCTTTGACGATTGAGGGAAGCGTGAATTTGGTTCCATACGAACAAGCAGAGATACAGAGAAGGATATAGGCCTGGAGGTAGAGGCGCCAGTTGCAGACAACCATCTTCATATCGTGCCAATCAAACTTCTTATCGCCGGACTCCTGAGCAAATCGACCACCTTGCTTGATGAAGCTTTGCAGTTCCAGAAAGCGGATCTCATCGGGTGTCAGCCAGCGACCGGACAACGCTGGCGAGTCGACAAGAAAGAAATAACACGTGACGCCTAGAATAACGGTTGCGATACCTTCGAGGATGAAGATCCATCGCCAACCTTCATAGCCGCCAACTCCGTCCATCTGCGCAATTCCAGCAGCAAGAAGGCCAGAAAATGCGCCGGATAGAGCACTGGTGCAGTAGAAGTAGGCAATACGGGTGGCCAGATCCTTGGGCATGTACCAAAATGTGCAAAGATAGACAGCACCGGGATAGAAGCCGGCCTCGAAGACGCCCAGAAGAATTCGGACAGCGAGAAGTCCACCAAAGCCTTTGACAACACCATGGAGGGTCATGATGACGCCCCAGATGGTAACAAGAGTGCCAAGGTAGACGGAAGGTCGCTTAAACTTCTTCAAGAGCATGTTGCTAGGGATCTCGAGGAGAATGTAGGGGATGAAAAAAAGACTCAGAACGATATTATACTGGTTGCCAACAAGATTCAGGTCGTCGACAAGACCTTCGATCTTGGCATTGCCAATGTTTGCTCGGTCGAGATGTGAAATGAGATACAAGACTGCTAGCATGGGAACCAATCGACGATCGACCTGTTGATGTTACAAGTTAGTGGTCTATTGATCTGAACAGACTTGGTGCAGGAGAGGGAATACCTTTCTAATGATTGTCTTGCGCTGTTCAGGGGTAGTGTTGTTGTAGAACTCAGCATCCTCATCGGTGAGACCCAAGACGCGTATATTGTCGATTGTTCGGGCTTGGGGAGCCTTCTCGTAGTCAGGACTTTTGTTTTCCATGTCCATATTGTCGATCATGACAACATCAGGCTTCTCGAGGCGAGTGCTATCAGTGATCATGTTGTTGGATTGGATTGGTGATTAGAAGCAATACTTATAAAAGTCTGAGTCCTGATTCGAGGAGTCTCGAGAATGATGGGAATAGAGACTTGTTTTGATGGTGAGGATCAACCTCAACTAATATATCACAATGACCTCTTGGAAAGGCTGCATTAAGATCGGGTCTAAGTTGCGGTGTATCGTGTCATGTGTGTGCGTGAGCCGATAATAAGACATTATGGTTTTCGGGCACAGACGGGGAAACAAAGGTAATGAGCGGATACCCTCGTTACCCCATACCCCGCGAACCTATCCCCACACTTAGACTTAAATCCGGGGAATAGTACCGGAGGCCAGGCGGACTATAATCCGCTTAATCCGTGACTCAACCGCCGTCTCCAACAATCCACGAAAGCATACGGGTACTGCTTTATGTTAATTGGCCCGACACCTAGTTATCTGGGGCAATGAGACCCGCAGATTATAGTTCTACCAGGTGTTGAATAAGTAACCCCATAATATTATCGACGGAGATTTATCCGGTTCTTTTTACGCTTTGTCCGTTACAGAAGGAATGAATGCACGGAATCAACACTGCGTAGGCAAAGAGCCTTGCTAAGATTGACGCATCAACATTATCTTTGCTCTGGCCTCGATAATAATTTATACAAACTACAAAAGTCTTTCCCCTTCCTTTTCTCATCATCACCATATTCACTCATATCTTCAATCGTCAATTATGCCCGCCACAATCTACGTCCCGAGCCCTCTGGAGGTCCACTCCAAAGAGGCAGATGGGGTTGCATGTAACAGTAACACACCCGCCGCGAGAGCACAAGTTAGTAGTGATGACTCTCTGCTTCGCACAATAGACGGTCTCGTCCGTCAACGCGCTTCGTTATTCCCTCACGATCATGTCGTGTCGTATCCTTCCTCTGGCACCAACTATGTCGACTACACCCTTCAGCAACTGGACGTCTTTGCTTGGCGGGTTGCTAAGCATTACGAACCTCAGCTTCCGATTCGCAAGTCATCGAGCGAGAAGCCCACTGTTGTCGCTATGCTGGGTCCATCAAATATCGAATACCTCATTACCATGCTAGCACTTAACAAGCTAGGCCACACTGCTCTACTCTTGTCAACAAGAATTCCTCAAATGGCTGTCGAGTCATTGGTCAACGCAACTGGAGCCGCAGCCATTGTTGCTGATGGACGATTCATTGGGTTGGCGGAAAACGTGAGCAGATCTATCCCGGCTTTGCAATCGCTCCCGATCGCTGGGAGAGACACATTCGAATATTCTATCGAAGCTCATGGAGATACACAACTGGACGCGCATTTGGATCCTGAGGTGGAAACTCAGAATGTCGCGTGGATTATCCACTCCAGTGGTACGCTCTTATCCTGTCCTACTTGTACTCGAAATGATACTAACGAATCCGCGACTAGGTTCAACTGGCCTCCCTAAGCCAATTTATCAAACTCAAAAGTCTTGCCTGCCAAATTACGCTATACACATGGACATGAAGTCTTTTATCACGCTTCCTCTCTTCCACAACCACGGCATCTGCAACATGTTCCGTGCTATTCACTCGCGCAAAGCTATACATTTATACAACGCCGATCTTCCCCTCACGCAAGAACATCTTGCCAACATCATGCGACAACACAACTTTCAGATCTTTTATGGTGTACCTTATGCCCTTAAGCTTCTTTCTGAGACCGAAGAGGGCATTATGCTCTTGAAGACCCTCAAGATTGTCATGTTTGGAGGATCGGCGTGCCCGGATGACCTAGGTAATCTCCTGGTTGACAATGGAGTCAATCTTGTGGGACATTATGGAGCGTAAGTCATCCTCCATCTAGTTCAGTTGGCGATCCAAGCTTACAAACGAGCAGAACTGAAGTCGGACAACTGATGACTTCCTTCCGGCCAGAAGGAGACAAAGCTTGGAACTACGTACGAGAGAGTGACAAGCTCGCCCCGTTTCTGGATTGGGTACCCCGAGGGCCTAACCTCTACGAGTGCTGTGTCAAGGAGGGTTGGCCAGCCAAAGTTCAGTCAAACCAACCAGACAACTCGTATGCGACCAAGGACCTTTTCGAGCCTCATCCCTCGATTCCCCGAGCTTGGAAGTATATTGCCAGAATGGACGACACGATCGTGTTGGTAAACGGCGAAAAGTTTAATCCAGTAGCCATGGAGGGTTCTATTCGATCCAACAAGAATGTGAGAGAGGCTGTGGTATTTGGAGCTGGCAGGCCTTACCTCGGAGTCCTGATTGTCCCCACTAAGGTCTGGTCTAGCAAGCCTGAATCCGAAGTTCTTGAAACCATCTGGCCTGTGGTCAAGCTTTGTAATGAGTCTGCCGACGCTTTTGCTCGTATTTCAAAGTCTATGGTCAAGCTGCTTCGTTGGGACTGCGAGTATCCCTGTACCGACAAGGGCAGTGTCATCCGTCAAGCTTGCTACAAGAAATTCAGCAAGACTATAGACGAAGCATACGACTCCCAAGATGTTCAGGCGGGTGACTTGAACGACATGACTCTTCCTGAGTTACAGAGCTTCCTTGGAGAGCTTCTCGTCCAGACGCTTTCACTCAACCACGCCCCTGCGAATGATGTGGATTTCTTCTCATTGGGATTGGATTCGCTGCAGGCAATCCAGATGAGAAGCGAGATTCTCAGGACAGTTCAATTGGGAGATAAAAAGCTTGGCCAGAATGTTGTTTTTGAGCATCCTTCTATTGACCAGCTTGGCCACTTCTTGTCAGTTCTTCGACTTGGCCAAAACGCTTCCACGACCACGTCGATCCAGCAGGAGATGAGCCATCTACTTGATAAGTAT
Source organism: Fusarium sp. NRRL 53497 (assembly GCA_013184445.1). Taxonomy (NCBI): domain Eukaryota; kingdom Fungi; phylum Ascomycota; class Sordariomycetes; order Hypocreales; family Nectriaceae; genus Fusarium; species Fusarium sp. NRRL 53497. The sequence goes on along the minus strand of JABCJZ010000238.1, from coordinate 34,518 downwards.
GCGACATTCGAAAAACCAGAGTGTTGTTCAGTGGTTATCACAGGAGCTACGGGCTCACTTGGTGCCCATGTTGTCGCAAAGCTCACCGCCGACCCTTCAATCTCCAAGATATACTGTCTTGTTCGAGCTTCCAATAACTCTCAAGCACTCTATAGAGTTAAGCAATCCATGCTGAAACGCAAGGTTTACCATCATCTCCCACTCAAAGCTCGTCGCAAGATCATCGCCTTGCCCTCTGACTTGTCAGACACTCATCTCGGCCTCGAGAGCGACACTTATGCGTCAATCGTCGCGAACCTTCGATCGGTAATTCACTGCGCATGGTCTGTAAACTTCAACATGCAACTTTCCAGTTTTGAGAAGGGCAATATCGCTGGTGTCAAGCATCTTATCGATTTGTGCCAAGCTGCAGGCCCTTCAGCTTCTATGAACTTTTGTTCGTCAGTCAGCACTTGTTCCCAAGCAACTGCAATTCCAGTTCCAGAGTCAGCTCCGCCATTTGAATGGGCTCAAGGAATGGGATACGCTCAGTCCAAGTCGGTATCCGAAAACCTCTGTGCCAAGGCAGCTGCAGCTGGAGTGACCACGCGTGTTCTTCGAGTCGGTCAAATCGTCGCTGACACACGTCACGGAATCTGGAATGCTCAAGAAGGAGTCCCTATGATGATTCAAACAGCGGTCACTATTGGAGCTCTCCCAAAGCTCAAAGAAACACCCTCCTGGTTGCCAGTCGATGTAGTCGCCGAAGCGGTAGTTGACATCTCCATGTCAGATACTGGCAGCGTTTTCACAAACATCATCAACCCAAAGACCTTTGACTGGACTCGAGACCTTCTTCCTGCGTTGCGACAGGCTGGTCTCACCTTCGATGAGTTGGAGCCGAAGGAATGGCTAGAGCGACTGCGAGCTTCCAACCCTGATCCAACAGCCAACCCTCCGATTAAGCTGGTCGATTTCTTTGCCTCAAAGTACGACAAGGATGAGTTTGCACCGTCAAAAGCATTCGCAACCGAGAAGGCTTGCATGCTATCGCCAGCCCTGGCAAATGCTTCGGTGTTGGATCAAGGGTTTGTGAACAGGTTTGTAAAGTTCTTCCTTGAATCAGCTTGGCAACCCATGGCGTTAGATAGGACTCCAAAGTCTGCCATCGTCGTGGCTGGCCCATGCGGTTCTGGCAAGTCGACCATCGGCTCAGCTCTGTCAGCATCCCTCGAGGTTCCTTTCATTGAAGGAAATCTACTCCATACTCGAACGGCTGTGGAGAAGATGAGGTCCGGTACACCGTTAATCGACGAAGACAGATTTTTGTGGTTGAACAGAGTTTGCAAGAGGGCTCATGAGACTCTTTCAGATCTCGATTACGAATCAGTCGTCATTAGCTGCTCTGCCTTGAAAGCCGCCTACCGAACAACAATACGCCAGCGGCTTCAGGAACAAGGGATCGACGTGGTCTTCTTGGATTTGCAGGCCGATGCAGATACTCTAGCTCGGCGCCTGGAAGCACGGGTTGGTCACTACATGAGCTCAGATATGGTTGATGGGCAGATTGGCCTTCATGAGGTTGCATCTCCAGAAGAAACAAATGTCTTTCCCATCGATTCAGAGACTGTCAAAGCTGAGGTTGTAGAGGAGGCTCTTTGGTACTTGACACGAGAAAGGTAGTTAGGATTGACTTTTGTACTACATGATTCAATACAGGAAGGTTTTTGGACAACATAAACGCGCAATACCCTAAGTGACGAGATTGTAATGGAACGTCTTTAATACTCAAGATAGATTTATTCGGAAAATGATGATTGATGGATATTTACTGCTGTTGAATATTGTCCTATATCTCACCGTTGTAAAATATAATACTCAGTGAGCCTCCCTTATCATGATTTCATGTCATATTACTGCCTTGATCAAATCATTCCTGGCATAGTCGCGGATTCATCAACCTCAGCGTCAAAACACGGCCAGAATGCCTGTGACCAAATTAGCCCTGAAGCACCAAACCGATCAATTGCTTACTCACAGACGAATCGAGTGCTAGCCAATCCATAGAGTTCCACTCATCAAGAAGATGAGTGTCTACAGATAGCAAAGGCTCAAAGGCGCCAAAATCTCGTCCTGTGGTCCCTGCCATGACGTTGCTCTGATCCATCGATGCTGGACCCTCCTCAATGGTGGAAAGTTGTACTTGTGTCATACCAGACTGTTCTGGATTGAATACAGCGGTTAGAGATGCCGCAGTCCGTAACTCCTCGAGAATAACCGCATATCGACGACTTGGCGAGTTTGATGCAGTAGCGTTGGCCAGATGCATCTGACATTTCTCCGCCAATCTTAATAACTTGCGCGCAGAGGCCTTTTCTTCCCACTCTTGACCAAGAACCCTGCGCTGCTGGGCTTCCCAGACATATGTTACCATTAGAGCGCAGAATGTAACGTAATGCGTCCACCAGAAGGCGTGGAATATTGGTCCTTCCTGTGCTATGTGGTCTACGGTTTGTAGAACGACTTTTGCCGCATCGATACATTCGTTGATCTGGCTTTCATACCCAGACGAGGAGTTCCCCAAGAGAAACAGCCTATTTGCGTGCATTATAGCATGTGAATGTGCCAGTTTTAGAACTATCGCCTGTCTGCGATACCTCGGGATGAGCATAGAAGGGCGTATGGATCCCAAATGGATCGGTAAACTAGCGTGCCATTCGTGGACATTGCCTAAGAGGTCGTTGGCCGCAGAACACCTATCGTGCGTGGAAATGTTTTTCGGCGTGTAAACCTGTCTCGATATTGAGCCGATGACTTTGGCAATTCTGTAACGATTATCAGTCTCAAGTTCGTAATACCAGCGACTTCCGTGCCAAGCTGCCTGCCTACCTTGCATGAAAGATTAAAGCATCGATACTGCAATCCTCCTGTTCTTCATATTCATCCTGAGGTCCTGCAGGCGTCATGTCATTATCATCAATCCTATCAGGAAAGTCCTGATCGATATCATCGTCGTGAAAATGCCTCGGTCGACCAAATATCACACCAAGATAATTATCGAGGATGTAGGCAGTCCAGAAGGTCCGGATTCCGCACTGGACTCGGATATAATCCATTGATCTTCTCCCACACTTAGGAAGCCGACGATGTAAACCTAACGCAGAGACTAGTTGTAATACGTTACCAAACATATACCATCCTCGGTTGAACCGTGAGGTTGTGAGAAGGTACAGAACTTGAATAAGTTTCGCTTGGGCCGACTCAAGCTTTGGAAACCCCGAATTCGTCTCTTCGTCGACTAGTTTCGTTGATACCGTAAACAGTATATCACTTGCTGCGAGCGCTCTGTCTTCTGCCTCTGTCGATAGAAACCCTTCCGACTTTGCTCGGTGTAGTGAAGCAATGGCTAGAGAAACAAGAACGATTGCCGCCTTTGCACGACCGAGGCCCTTCCATACAGGCTCGTGGGCTTCCATATTTCTTCCCATCATGTCCAGCCACGATTCGACACTGCGGTGGTGCAAGATTCGATAAGTGGCAATGCAGACGTCAAAGTACAATGACAATAGTAGCCGTCCCTCTGCAGGCTCTGGTAGACTGAAAGCTTCATCTTCAGCATGTGGAGGCAAAGCCTTGTCACCACCAGCCATTGTTGTCCGCTCCACGGAGCCAGAATAAGCACCTGGTACCACATTTTTCCTTTGGTCTGATAATCTCTTCAGGGCACGATGAAGAAATGTCAAACCAGAGGTAGGGTCAAATATCTGACCTTGGATCTCTGCGATATCTAATTCTGGCGAGGTCCTTGACGGTGCTGTAATCTCACCGGGGCCTGGTGATAATGGAGACATTGCAGTTGTTATGTCTGCTTGTAAACCCTGAATGGCCTCTATTGAAATCTGCCGAGATCTTGAATTGCATAAGGGTCGAATGGTTATGGTATTCGACGTGTGAGCCTCCGATAGCGGTGGAGTCCGGGGCCGGCCGCGGGTATACTTGCTATCATATGAACAGTCAAGGCCCTTCGCTGCGCACTTGGCGCATGGTTGATCACCACTACATTTGGCCTTTCTCGACTTGCAGAAATCGCATGCTCGACTCACTTTTCTTGACTTCCGGGTACCCCCAGATTCTGATGCAGAGGGATCTAAGTCGTTGGCTGATTTATTGCTGCGTTTCCGTGTAGTGAGCGGTGATTGGGGAGTTGGTGCGAGATTATGTCGGGACTCAGTATCCGCGTCCGGCGACATGTTGTTTTCCGGTATCGGGTAAGATAGATTCGCCATATGTGCGTGACAATCATCCCCTGTTTGATGACGGTAGGGGAAGAAGGAGGGGATTGAGGCGGAAAAAGTTCCTCGGCTAGAGCAGACGGCCGGATTATTATCCGGGAATTACCAGCGCTAAACTAAACGCAACCAACAGACATTAATATCTTGTGCTACAATGTTTATTAGATGTCAATTGGCTTGTTAACAGATAAAGTAATCCCTCTGGAAAATGCGTCCAATTTAAAACATAGTCCATGCAACTACTATTAATCTGCAGCTACGTGGGCATAAGTAATAAGTTATCCATTGTTATCTTGTCCCCTCCTTCCTACCCAAGATCAATAATAATCACAGGTTTGGAAGCTTGAAAACACTATCCGTAACCCAATTGTCGCCGTTAAGGTACCCTGCACTCATAACATATAGCCAGTCAGGATCATCCATCACCATGGCTTGTCGAGAATAAGCTCCAGGTTGAGGAATCTCATAGTACACCCAGGAACCCGAAGCGCCCAATTTGGTGTTGATGTAAATTCCATTGTCACTGTTCGCAGTCACAATCAAAGAGCCATTTGCTCCCCCGGACGATGACCATGTGAGATAGGGTGACGAGCTGGGCGCACGACTCCCAGCGACCAGTTCCTGATTGGATGCGCTGTCGAAAGTGAGTGGGGAGTCTGAAATGCGGTAATAGACCGGGAACGCGGCATTGTTTGGGCTAGCACCGCCTCCGTACTCAAAGGTCATCATCCACTTTCCATTTGGAAGCTTGGTGACCGTTGTCATGCCTGGTCGCTGCGAATAGCTTGTACCCCGGACATCGTTGACGACAGCATCCCAAGTCACACCGTCGCTTGAAGTCTGGTGAACCAGCTTCTGACCATAGGATGCATCGCGTTGATCAGAGTAGTAACAAACCAGCTTGTTGTTGTATACCATGAGGAATGGCTCCCAGACTGGCGTTTCGCCGTTATTCGGAACAGCTTTGCCACCGCTGGCAATGCTAGACACAAATTTCCACGTCTTGCCGCTGTCTGTTGAGGCATAGAGATCGATCTTGGTCTTGCTCAAGTCGCTGGGAATACTATTGCCAGCCAAGAGAATTGTTCCCTTGGCAAGATTGCCGATTTGCTGTGGCAGGACATAAAGAAACGGCTGGTATCGTAGACCCCATCCATTTTTGGTATCGGTGACATTGGACAGGGCTGTCCAAGTCGAGCCCTTGTCCGTGCTGCGGTAAATAGGGAAATAAACCAGTGGTGGTTCGGGACTGTAGTTCTCCCTGGACGATATGAGGAATTGGATATTATCATGGAGGACTGAACTTACCAGGTTGCCAAGAGCGTCCCATCGGCAAGTTGGGCTGTACGACCGTATAAGGTCTTTGGGGTATTGTAGTTGGAAGGGGGTTTGTAGATAGTTTGGAAGGTGACGGCGTGATCTGCGACAGCCCTTTCGATGACTCTGGATGAGATAGGGCTGAAGAGTGCCAAGCACGATAGCAAGGTAGAAACCCTGCCGCCAAGCATGATGATGGATTGAGGGATGTGACAGTTGAAATGATGGTTGCAGTAGTAGTGGACTATTATTTTCGAGGGACTCGGAGGGGATTTAAATATCTTGGCAACAGCCACCTCAATTATCTCGATACTGCCTGGGTTTGATCTATGCCATATTGTCCTTAGACTTCCTCTGCGACAAGTTCAAATGACCATCAACTGAATGAAGAATGAGCGCGCCAATGAGATTTGACAGCCGTGTCGACTAGTGTCTTGTTCCTGGGCCTTACGTAGCGCTCCAATTGAAGGGTAATTTTGCTGGTATTTCCCCGCATCATGTGTTCTGTCAGTGGAACCCGCTAAAAGCTGGATCCGGGGTAACGCTCCTCATTTGGTCGTTACTCGGCTAGTCGGGACTGTTATGATTGGAGCGCGTCAAAACCTGGTAACTTCGGCTTTCGGCAGCTGTAATTATCGTTCGGCAGCTGATGGTTTATCTAGGCTTGTAATCGAACCATAACGGAGTAGTAAATACCTCGGCAAGAAATATCAGCTTCAATGTATCATGGTATGGTTTAGCGTCTACCGTATATACTCGACTAGATGAAATAGGGCCGTGGCGTTTTTTAGCTGCCAGACCTGCACCCTGACCAATCTTCTCTTAGGATTTCCCATATTTTCCTGCTAATGCAGCTACTTATTACGTATACAAAAGTAGCGCCACATCCCTGTTCTATTTAGTCGAGTTTATACGGTATCACCACTGTAGTGCAATAGAAGATACTTATGCTATTCTTGGACAAGCTACGCCCCAGGCCGTCCATTACCATTCACAAAGGCAAAGACGGCTCTGAGTACACGCTATCACTCTGGTCTCCTGGCACGAGTCATGGCCAAAATCACGTTCCCGATCTGGAGGATATCGTTAGTACGAGCGATATCCTCTTTTAAGCTAATGCCAATCGAGCGCAAGACAGCAGGTAGAAAGAGCTCGAAGAAGAGTATAATGTGCTATAAACCGTTTCCAGACTACTGAACAAAACACCATCGAAAGAGTGAGTCTGAAGCTGTATATTGTCCCTTGAGGTTTTCGTGCTAGGGTATTTGAGTTGGGGATATTATCGCTGGTAGCGTACTAATTGCAGAATTGTAGAAAGCATTTATAAGCTATATTTAACCATCCAACAAGATACTTGTTAATATAAGAAACCACCAATAAAATTCCAATCTACTATACTAGACTCGATACCTTTGGTATTATTTTGTATACTTAAATGTTCAGTAGATGCCATTAGTATTGCCATACCCTAAAGCTGTCTCTCCGGTCTAGGGTCTGTCATTTTTAGATTCAATAGGCACAAACTCTTAAGCGAACCGTCTGATAATAAGTAGAGATTCTGTAATCGCATATTAATAGCTGAGATAGATACGTAGACCCCCGTTGAAAGGTAGAAAGAACTATCGGTATTACTGTCACGACGTTCTACTATTAAACATACAGCTAAACTTTATATTTACCCACCATCTCTTAGGAAGAAACTCTTCAGCATCTTGTGCGTACAGGTCCTTGCCTAGGTGCATACCGTAGAAATTATTTCACCATGGAGCCCTTTGAAACATGAATAGGCTGATACCCGTTTGGCCCGCTACCCCGGTAGAATTGTGTCCGACATAACCTGCGTTCATTACTAAACACTGAGTAATGAACCCGCATTGCTAAGGAAATACAATATCAGCAAGAGTCTTGACTGGCAAGATGTATTAATTTATGTCACATCTGCAATTATTAATGCAATGTTTGGCATATTTCAGCCCACAGAGCAACTCATATGTCGGCAGATCTCCATCCAACTGCTTTACTATAACTCAAATATTGGCTTAAATGTCTGAACAAGTTGCCTAGCAAATTCAAAGTGGTATCTTTTGCACTTGTCAAAACACTCAAGGCACTCTTTCCATGAATACGTCTGAACTAGCAAGTTGCCTAAGTAATTTATCGTGTTAACCATTCTCTGTTGTTGGACCTATAACTGTACCAATATACTCGCTCCTATGGCATCTATGATTCTTTGGCTTTGTGTATCTCAGCGGAATACTGTTTGCCTGCTTTTAACCACCACAAGCCCACCAAGATAATAAGACCGCCAACAACCACACAAGTGTAGTTCATGTTCTCAGATTGCACGGGCATAACATATGGGAATGAGAAGAAAACGATTGCAAACACCAGCCAGCAAATACTGACGATATTGACAATTGGCCCGAGGACGTTGCCCATATAGAATACACCATGATGCATATTCTTTCGCCGGGTCACTGTGTTGGTAAAGATTGGGATCAGGTATGCGATATTGTTGACGGTAACGGCGGTTCCAAGCAGAGAGTTAAAAGCAGTTGAAGAACCTAGATATAAACATCCGAGAGCTGCGATAATAGCTGTAACGGCGATTTGGGAGTTGAGCGGGATCTTTAACTGAGGATGCACCTTTGACCATCTATCCAACCAATCAGATCGTTTCATCAAGACTTGTAGCTGCTATGAACTTACATTCTGGAGAAGGGCATTGCGCCATCTCGAGAAAATGCCCAGAAGATGCGACCAGTGCTGAGTTGGGAGCTGACCACGCAGGGGCCTAGAGCCACAAGCAGAAGGAAGGTAAGGCCAAATGCTCCACCGGCCTTACCAGTAACTTGGTGGAAGAGTTCGGTCAGAGGTAGCCCTGTGGTTGTGCTGGACAGGGCATCAAAGTCCTGTACAGAGAACATGAGGGCGATAAGATAGGTAAGGCCGGTGCAGAAAGCAATGGTTAATGTGATGGCAATAGCAAGAGGGGCGTTGCGGGACGGCTGGTCGTTGTGCGTCAGCTGTGGTCCAGGCTCTGGATTACTGTTGACTTACGTTAGGCATTTCTTCGGTGATATGTGTGACACCATCCAGGCCACCAAGGCTGTAGAGAGGGTTGACAAGACCGGTGATGAAGCAAATGACTTGATTTTCCCAGCCTGTGTTATTGATCCAGGTCTTGAATACAAAGTCGACGCTGCGGTGCGAGGGAGCACATGCGACAACAGTAACCAGGACTATCAACCAAGCGATTTGGAGGTAGAAGAGAGAGAACTTGTTGAGACCAGGGATGACGCGGTTTCCAAACATAACGACAGCAGCAGTAATCAAATTAAGGCCTTGATAGACAATAAAAGTTTGCCAGACCTTGATCTCAAAGTCTTGGTAAAGGTTAATTAGTGCCATAATAATTTGGGCAAAGAGGAGGTTAGTTGAAGCAGTTGTGAATATCCCTGTAAGGTGTTAGTTATTTACCGAAACAATCCACAAAAGGTATTTCTTACAGCCCAAAACGCTAAACCAGCCAGTAAAGAAACTCAAGATGCCCGTAGCTCTCTTGGGCGCAACGGCAGCAATCCAGTGATACATGCCGCCTTCAGTGGGATAAGACGAGACAAACTCGGCTAAAGACGCGCCGAGAAAGCACTGGAGGATAGTGACTAGAATAAACCCATAGATAACGGCTCCAGGGCCTCCAGCGCCAATCTCAGTAATGAGCCCGAGTCCGAGACCAGTCCAGGAAATTGTTGTGGTTGATGCGAGTCCAATCAGGCTGAGAGTACTGAAATGTCTGTCGAGTTCTTGCGTATGACCTTGGCGATGGTTAGCTTGGACATGTTTGGTGACTTGTTAATTAGACTTACCCATTTGTGCAAGGCGTAGTTCATCGGGGTCCATAGTATGCTTCAAATCCACGGCTTCCATACTTCTCCGTGGGCTGTGCGCCGCGGATATATCTTGAGATTTTTCCATGTTGGCAAGTATGCGACGTTTGATCCGAAAATGCAATATTAAATGAGCTTTTTATAAGTTTGCTTCTCGTTGGCCAAGTGCGGAGCAGATGGTACTTTAACATATAAAATCAGTTGCGGAGTAAGTGAGACAAGCTTTATTTTATTCTTATCTATATACTCTATCTTCACTACTACGTGACATTAATATCTCGTCTCTGGGCTTAAAGCACGGAAATGCGGCACTATTGAGTCGCGTGAGGAGTACCCTGTATCTGATAAGTGTGATAACACTCAACTTTTCCCCACATTCGAGACTACCCTATCTCTTATCACCAATTGCTATTTACCTTGACCGGTTAACGTTTCATCCTACAGGATGAATCAGGTGTTGATCTCGGAGGATATTGCCTTTTCTGGTCAATCTCCGGCGATCGGAAGATTATTCCCTTGCAAACTTCCCCAGAAACCCGAGAGCGTAGGGAGGGGATGCCGGCTCACTTCGGGACAAACGGAACGGCGAAGCACGGCATCGGTGAGGTACGGCCCGAATTCGAAGGTTAGTCAGCCTCAAAGTGTACAACTAACACAATCAGGCCCACAGTTGAGATTCGCTACACTATGTTGTCTCCAGGCTAGGTTACTGAATACACAAGTATCTCTAATTCAAGTAATCTCTGGCTTCCGGATTAATACTCTTGGTTCAGGTCTTGTTCTCTCTACTCAATGCATGTTGATTTTGCCAGTGTATCAAACGGTTGATATTTCAGAGAGTTAAGGTAGAAGTTTCATTCCACTTCACTCTCAGAAACAGTTAAAGTAAGGCTTGATTAAAGCACCATGTTATTAGTACCATCATCGAACTATGCAGATACAATAACAGCTAGGGAATAATTATAAAAGTGAGTCTAGAGATGTAAGGGAAAATCATGTAATTATTTTGCTAGTAGAGCTTGCCGAGATATTACTTGACTTTTGATATTTCTGAGCTTATACTGAAGGGTTGAATTTCCTGGGCATTTGTTCAATAACATTTGTGGTCCTCAGTTAAGACAACTCTACCCTCAACCAGTCGAGAAATCCCTTCACCACTGTCGCCTACGTATATCAACTATTAATTATTGACTTACCTTCAACAGCCAAGTTCTTAACCGAGGAAGAAAGACAATTCGCAGTTCAGCGCATACCAGGTCGAGATACATCCAATAATAAAGTCTATTAGAAGCAAGTCATCGCTGGCATGATCGATTATAAGAATTACGTCCACTCCATTATTCACTTTTACTGCAACTTCTCTTTCGCAGCTTTATCCAACTTCTTTCCTACTATCGTTAAAAGCTATAAGCTACAGTTCTATCAACGTACAGGGACTCACAGCACCAGTATATTTTGCGGCATTTCCGCTATGCATTGCCGCTGCCTTTGTGTCAGATAAGTGGGGGAATCGTGGATTCATTATAGCTGACTTTGCTGCTATGGCTACCATTGGTTATAGTCTTCTGGCTAGCATACAAGATATCCGTCGCCCAGTTCCCAGATACGCTGGCATTTGGCTTGGAGAGGGATAATAAGCGCAACGAGAAGCTTAACGGACTTTTAGATAACCGCCTTGAGATTGATGCTTCAGAGGAGGGCGAGCATAGCAAGAACTTATAATAATTGACTGGAATGTTCATAAAGCTATTAACCCGTTTATATTACAAGACCTGTCTAGACTTAGATCTCATACCTATCAATTAATAATAATACTTATTCTGCCTCGCCATTACCAAGATCTAGCAATAAGTTGGTCTTAACAGCAAATTACACACACCTAGCTGACAATTTAGGTATCCACAGCTTCAATTTTAGTAGATCACGCACGAATTACAACCAAAATCATGTGGCGCATAGGTTTTTTAACAAGGCTGCCAAGAATTGTATCCCTAATTTAATCCCATTGATAACTTATAGAAATGACCATTAGACAAGTATGGGCTTTTTGGACAGCCTAGTTAAGACGAATGGTAAAGGTCTAATCCCTCGATAGTGCATTAGTGTCTGGGGCATTATTACCTAAGCGGACCGTGTCCTCCGACACCTATGGTACCTGCACTTCGCGTATGATGCTTGGGATTCGGTTAGCTATGTCTAAAAAGCTCGCTGGTAAGATCTCAAGACGGTATCCTTGAAGTTATAAATATAGGGTTTCCCCTCTCCTTCTGGACTAATTCTTCACACCTTCACCTAATTCTTAGTCTTAATACTACCTATACGCTGTAGCAAAATGGCCTCTACTAAGCTCCTTTGCGCCACCTGGTTTCGTATTACCTCCAGCAAACGTCTTTACCGGTCTTCCCAGGCTGTCTCTGCCATTGGCCAAAGAGTGTATATCTTTGGCGGCGAGTTACTCCCACGTGAACCAGTGGACAATAGAGTTGATGTTGTCAGTCTTGCAGATACTCAAGGTATGCCAATAACTGATTACTATGTTAAAAGATTATTGACTGTCGCAGAACATGGGGCCCAGACACTATCTGCGCCTTCTAATGCTCCCTCTCCTCGAGTTGGCAGCCCAAGTACAATAATTGGGAACAACATCTTCCTGTTTTCTGGCCGTGGTGGACTTGAAATGAAGCCCGTCGAAGAGAATGGCTCGATCTGGCGATATAACACCGCTGAGAATGTATGGGATTCTATCGAGGCTGCAAATTCCTCTGCACCATTCCCAGTTGGCCGAAGCTATCACTGCATTACCTCAGATGGCGCTGATCAAGTTTATCTTCACTCCGGTTGTCCTGAACACAATCGCCTCAACGATCTGTGGGTCTTTGACGTGGCGAAAAGGAATTGGACCCAGTTGTCTTCGGCACCTAGACCTGCACGAGGTGGATCTTCAATCGCCTTTTTGAACGGTAAACTTTATCGCATGAATGGCTTCGATGGAAAGGCAGAGCAGGGCGGTACTCTGGATATCTACAACATTGAATCTGGATCCTGGTCCACGGTCGCTTACAAAGCAGATGGTATTGAAGGGCCAGAGGCGAGGAGTGTAGCAGCACTTCTTCCCTTGTCAGTGCAGGACAAGTCATACTTGGTCACCATGTTTGGCGAAAGAGATCCAAGTGCACTAGGACATGCTGGAGCAGGAAAGATGTTATCTGATATTTGGGCTTTTGACATTGAAGAGAGTGTTTGGCAGAAAGTTGAGACTGGTGATGGGCCTGTTGCCAGAGGATGGTTTGACGCTGATGTTGCCAGCGGTGAAGATGGAAGTAATGTCGTTGTTGTTCATGGCGGGCTTTGGGAGGATAATCAGAGACTTGGCGATGTTTGGGCCCTGCATTTCTAGAGGTAGCTGTAGTCGTTAGTGTGCATTCATTATTGATGATGGCTGAATATGCAAGAATCTGAGATAGCTCCGTATACTGCAGGGTAAACCTCATATGGCTTGAGAGTCTGTCAGCGGCGTACGGACTCCGTGCTATTTAAGCAGCTGTACGATGGGGTGAGTGTATTAAGATGTGGACCCAAATGTTGTGATGTTATTGATTGTCGACTTTTTTCTCTGGTTCGTCTGTTAGGGGGGGGGGGTTGGTTGAATCTCCTCCCTTTCTGGATATAAGAATAATATTTTGATAAAGGGAATTGGAGCCCCCTCCCAGCCGCCAATCTAACTCCGTGACTCCATCATGCTAAAAGCCTACCAATAAATACCGAGACCTTGAGGCGCTTGTAGTATTCAGGTTAGTACAGTATATTAGCTCTTCTCCAGTTATGGGCCTTTAAAGCCACGACGGACTTCGTTTCTCCGTTGGCACTTGTCATTCACTGCCTTTATACCAATTCGGTCAAGTAATGCCTCCAAAAAGAGCGTGCGACGTGTGCTTCAAGCGAAAGGTACCATGGCCCGGATATGGGATGTTTCTGCAGCTAACAAGCCTGGCTAGATCCAATGCATAAAGCCAGATGCCGATCAGCCCTGCGAATGGTGCGCTCATCATGATCTCGAGTGCGCCGTGAGGAGAGAGACTCAGAAGAAGTCAGATGTCAAGTGAGTTTCAAACTACTCTGATAGAGGTACATGACTCATTTTTCCTAGTGCTGCCCTCTTCAGCAACGTGCAGGCGTTGGAGCGACGTGTTGCAGAGCTTGAAACAGCTCTACTGCAGATGCGCTCCGAGATAGGATCATCTACTCCCTCCGCACCAACCCCGACTGCCCCGTTTACCTCTATTAGATCAGCCTCGGGACTTAACTCCGAGACTACTTCAGTTTCCGCGTCCCCTCATTCGCAACTGAATGCAGCGGGTTCTGAGCCCGATAAGAATTCGACACCGAATTCTCTCTGGACGTGTCTCGGGCAACACTGGTACTTTAAGGGCATTCCTGTCCACTCTGCTAAGGGCTGTGAGTGGATGTCATCCAAGGTCGGTGAAAATGCCTCCTTAGATGGCTTCCGTCTATATGGTTCACAACCAGGCCCTCTGCCTTTGAGCAATAGTTTTCAGATGGAGCTCAATTTTCCAGAAAGAGAAATAGTCGAAAATGTCGTGATATCCTTTCTGTACTCTCCTTGGATATTAATATATCCGATTGTTGAGCCTGGACTGGTCCAAGAGACTTTGGCAGCAGCTTGTCCTGAAACTCAGGATGCAGCTTCACCAAAAAGGACAGAATCGGCACAAGCGTGCCTTTTGGCCTTGATGGCTATGAGTTCACGATTGAAAGACTTTCACCATCCCCCGAATATCGATATCTATGTACATACATTGCATAGCCACCTGACTCAAGTCTTGAGTCATAGTTCATTGGAAAACCTTCAAACGGTTCTAATGTTGGTAAGCTTGAGAAGGCCAGGTCTCTCTACACTATGCTAACACATCCACAGCAGGCTTACCACACACTGGCTGGCCAATGGGAGGCTGTTGCTATGCTTCATCCCCACGCTTGTCGCATTGTATACGATCTCAAAGGTCACGTTTTCCATTTTCTTACACCTGACACAGCCGATGGTCAACTGAAACGCAGACATATCCGGAACCTTTTTTGGCTATGCTACATCTTCGATAAGGATATCGCTATACGTTATGGCAGACCACCTTGTCTAACAAGGGACTACTGTGATCTGAAATTGCCGGATAGCTGGGTCGGGACATATGTCGAACCGTCCGGAACTCCTCGTGACCTTGCTTCTACTCCCGAAAATCTCATTATTTACTTCCCGCAGGACCTCCGACTCTCCCAGATCAAGGAAAAAATATGCCTATTCCTCTGCTCCCTGGACAACTCGAGCTTATCAGACAGCTTCATCCTTTGTCATGTCCGCCAGCTAGACCTAGATCTTGAGACATGGCGCTCTAGCATCCCCATGGACTACAGGCCTAAGTTATCTGCCACTTCGGACCAACCACCCTTTCACCCGCAGATGTCATTCATCAAGCAAAGAAGATGCGTGAATCTCCAGCTGGAGTATAATTACTTGACCACAATAATCCATACGGCTGTCCGGAGATGTGGTGCAGTGTATGCTCTTGATGGTAATTTGCCTGAGGATCTTCACAGTGTTTACCATTCAAGCAGTGATCTTTCTCTGGAGGCAAGTCGGACAACTCTGCATATCTTCAAGTCTCACACAGATCTACTACAGGAAGATTTATTTGGGTACATGGCAAATCTTGTCTATTTATGAAATCATGCTTACACATACAGACATATCGCGTTTTATCCTCCTATAGCGGCCATGGCCCTTTTCATGAATATTCTGATTCATCCCTTGGACCAGCGGGCTAGAAGTGATCTTAGCATCTTGGTAGCGTCTGTCACGATATTTCAGGACGTACCTACCGACCACTTGACAAATGATAATGTTGACTGTATACGCGAGCTGAATAAGTTTATTTCTAGACTGGTATGTCTTGGCAACAGTGCGATATGGCAAGCAAAGAGAGAAAGAAGAGGTATAGCATGGATATCACACTAGAAGGTAGTTTATAAGTAAGCAGGCTATATAAAATTGCCAATAGTTATTACTGGGCTTTTTTATAAAAAGCCAGTCCTGTGCCAACGTCTAACAGTTTCTTTATTGATATCTACGAAGAGTGTTAAATTTAGAATACCTGCATACAAACTAGAGGCCCGCCGTCCACAAAGCCACAATAAAGAATCTTGCTTTTCTTTTACTCGCTATGGCCACATAAGCCATGGCTGCAGCCCGGTATATTATTCATCTTCAACGTTTCGAGGTTTTAGCCACTGTAGAAGATCCTTAGCCTCTCACTGGGGGACATAGTGGCACAATCCATCGCTATGGACTATCCTAAGCTGTGGAACAGGCTGATGCTCTTTCGGCGCCTGGTAGTAGTCCCGATTCTAAACCTACCCTAGGGTACATACTCAGCGCCTTTTTCTTCCCGTTAAATTCCAGCAGGACTAGAGGCCAGAAATGGTGGAAGAGGATCTAAGAATATCGATTTAAGGGTAAGGAGAGAAAAGATTTCCTTGTCAAACCCGGAGTCCAAGCACAAGGAACAGCTATTGCAGAAGTCGCCTCAAATCCCACAATGTATAAGCCCCTTGCTAATATGATGTATCACCATGACGGTGTTCGTTTCCAATGGCAAAACCGATATCCTGATAGTAACCTCTGATAGCTTTGTTCTCGCAAAACTTAGCCGATTCTTAATTGCACCTCTACCCTGGCTCAGGCCATGGTTATCTTTTCCAATTCCCCACTGCTTATCCTAAGCGAATTAATCTGTTCTTGAAGGATTGAGTTCAGGGGCGGTACTGTAAGACCAGAAACTGTAGATAAAGGCATATAAGAGTCAAAAGACTACACTAGGAGTGTGACTCTATATGTTGGCTTAGCTGCTCAATTAACCATCTACCGTCACGAGCTGGAAGAGAGAACGAATATCTAATAGAGGGATACAACACGTACGCTTTGATCTAGGAGTATTGATAAACCTGAATATTGCTATGAGATCATACTCATATAGCCTTCATCAGCATGCCTAAATTCTCTATGTCCTGTCTTGCACCACTCGGGGATGTCTTGGGAGGTTTCCCCTCAGTAACCTATTGGTATACCTCCTTCAGCCCGCGCATGAAAGGATTCTCTGTATGAGCCATCGGGTAAATTCTCCTTGATTTCCAGAGTGGCATTTCGTTGGG
The DNA here is from genome assembly GCA_013184445.1 of Fusarium sp. NRRL 53497. NCBI lineage: Eukaryota > Fungi > Ascomycota > Sordariomycetes > Hypocreales > Nectriaceae > Fusarium > Fusarium sp. NRRL 53497. The sequence continues at coordinate 17,819 of JABCJZ010000238.1, read as the reverse complement.
AATCTACCTCCAGAATGGTGAGCCGGCAGTGGCACAAGGCAAGAAGCCCAAGACACCTCTCGGCATGCCTAGTAACTCCCGTATAGCGCTTAGGTCGTGTGAGCCCAGCATGCAAAGGGCTTGCCACATCATGTCTGTCTGCTCGGTGACGGTGACTTCAAGTTCGAATTGAAGAGCCCGCTGCATAACCACTCGTCAGAGCTCCCATAGACTTGATGCCAAACATTCTGAACTTCGGGGCTATTAATAATATAGTCGAATATTATGTTCTTACGGTTGTATTGTTGAAAATGTTCGAGAGCAGAGTCGTTCCGACGCCAGAAAGAGGGAATAATCGCTGAGCTTTTGTTACAAGTAAAATCTGGTTTTTCTAAGTGCATCTATACTATTGATTACATCTCATTTCAAGTAACATGCCTCAGCTTGCAAAGGAAATATCATGAGAAAATGGCCTCATCGCCATATCTAGCCTTGAACATGGCGAGCGCACGAATGGGGAATGAATAAATATAGCTGTGATACAAAAGTTCACTGGCGACTTCAGGTTAGCTTATTATAATACAAGCATTGAAAATGCAAACACGTACCAGGTAACAATCCCACTTCCCACCGCCCTTTCCTGCTCCCATTCGCCGCTCCCTCGCTGTCGGACAATTATCAGTTGAATTGCTCTTCGAATGGGCCCCAGATCTGGATATCTGCCCTGCATCAAGGCCAGAGAAACCCAGGCCGTTTAGACGGTGTGTGATTCTCTGGCTCGGCAGTAAGAATCTGTTAAGATGGACTGGGACGACGTTAGTATGCAGTTTTCTTCTCATTCTGCTGGGGAAAAGAAGAAAACGCGCGCCTGCATCAACTGTTTCGCCCCACCCCCCATCGTCATGTTGCTGCTTAACAATAAAATCACAACCCCTCCTGACAGCTTCACTATACTCATGGTTCAGTCCTACGCATGCCAAGGCCTCCACCGCAAAGGACACGCCGTATGTGCAGGCAATACCCCAATAGGCCATCCAGCTACCGTCCGCACGCTGGCTGCTTAGAATGTACTGCGCGCCTCGTTCAATCGCTTGGGAGACTTCATGAGGCCGATACCCTGGATTGCGTTGACGATAGAGGTTAAGTGCCGTGACACAGGAGGAAGTACACTCTACATAATCAATCTCAATCATAACATTTCCGAACATCTCCGTTCCGTTCAAGTGTTCCAGCAGCGCGTAGCTGCGGATGGGCTCGAAACTGCTATACCCGCCGCTAGGATTCTGGTTCGCAATAAGGTTGTCCGCACACAATCGGAGATGGCGTTCGTCTGTGAGCCTTGCGATAGTGGTTTTTTTTTTTTTTTTCAATCTCTAAGACCGCTTTGAACGCTTCGGCTGTATAATCGGAGCATACGAGACCATGGTACCGGACAGAGAAGGGCCAGCCGCCCAGCTAACTAAAATAGTGGCACGGAGAATCCTCACGGAAATCTTCGACGGACTGTTGCTGAACTAGAAACTTATAAGCCTTCTCCACTGTCAATAGCAACTCGGGTACATCAGCCATCCCGGATTCAGCATAAGCTTACACTGCGAAAGCCGTCTCCCACGTATGCCCGGCGTGAATGCTCATCACCTGCATTCCTTTCGGTCCCATCCAGAGGTATTCCTGTGTGGCATCTTGGATGCGACGGAGCCCTTTCGAATCCAAACCCTCGTCACAGTAGAAGGCGATCATGTTTAAAAAGCCGTCCACGCTGACGGCGCCGATAGAGTTGGTTACTTTCTCAGTTTCTTCAATGATCTCCCATACTCTCCGCTGCCCCCTCTCAGCCAATGATTGAGGGCGAAGCCACTCATTCCAAATATTTTGTATAACCCAGTTCATCACGATGAGCGGCCAGCCCTTGCGCGTCTCTCGCGAGCACTGCAGCGTCACGCCTCGATGGGCAACAAAGTCTATTGAATCATATGACTGGGTGAATATCTCCGTCCGGATCTGGTCGAGCATAGGATTGGTCGGAACGGTGAACTGCTTGGCCGAGAGGTAACTCATGGACAAGTATACCTGGCGCGGAAGCACGAACCAATTCCCAGGGCTGATTGGCAGCCACTTGGGTAGAAGCCACATCTCGGCGGGATACGGATCTGTGCCCTCCCACTTGTACAAGCCTAACATAGCGAGCCACAACTTGGCCCACCCAGGAAGGACGACCGCGCCCCCCATTTCGAGGAATGGGATTCGTGCTTTGGCCAAATGCTCCTCGTTCGCTGATAATCCCATCAAACGTAGCGCCACGTAAACGAGAACGGTTCCCATAAGCGTAGTGTCCTGACCAACGTAGGTTGGCCACCCACCATCAGGATTTTGCGCACCGAGAACGTAATTCACGAGCTCGATAGCATACGCTTCGTCAATGGTTGCTTGCGTAATATACCACGAAACGATAAGCATAGGTGTGACGAAGAAGATGCAGCTAAGATCTGCCGCCCAGCAGCCTAATTCTTTTACTTGGAAAAGGCTGTGAAACAGGGCGCCATTGTGAATGGCAGAGGAAAGTGTTTTGGTGGAAGCATGAGCTGGAGCTGACTCCTGAGTTAAGGTCAGCAATTGCATTCCGCCCAGACCTTGCGAAATTCATAACAGACTATTGGAAGGCCCAGGTAGTATTGGGAAGCTGCGTCCTGCGGCCGAATGATACGTCCCTCTCCAGGTCTCCGATATTTCCATTTCAATCGTCCCGATCCCTCCTCTGTCGTCAGCCGCCACCTATCGAGGTCTGTTTTCTGCACAGAAAAAGGGAACCCAGAATCAGTCGGATGACTTTTCTCGGGATTCACTCTATTCCTTATCTTCAGGACAAAATTGCTGATCATTGTGGTTGTAGCCAAGATGAGTGCTATCTGTGCTATCCCATAATTCGATCGAGCACAGCTTCTTTAAGTACTTGGAAGAGGGCTATCGTTCTGCCTATAATAGGAATTAATAGTGCGTACAGTCGGGTGTGTGCCGCTAAGCCGAGCTTTCTTGTGATTAACATATCTACTGTACAACAACGATACTATCTTGTTAACGCAGTTAGCCTAGAATGATCGACGCGGCACGGCGCGGCACGAGCCACATTGCCCCAAAGTTGGCCAATAAATGATTTATAATATTGATGGTATTGCCTGAAATACCACGTCAGGCGATAAACCGCTCAATACCCTACATCACAACTTGGTTGCCAATTCATCTCACAAAGTACCATGAATCAAAAGTCATTATTTTTTGAGAACTCTCCGATAGAAATCCTCAGCGATATCTTCTTAATATTTTACTCGCACTGCCGCCACAACGATTCCATAGAAGCACCAGATGAACAAAGCCACGCCGATATCAAAGCCCTAATAGCGCTAACTCAAACAAACAGGCATTATCGCTCAGTCTCTATGCCTATTCTCTTTCACCAACTCGCCTCTCCTCTCATACCAGACTATATCTTCCACGTCTTAGATCGCGTTTAGGAAATAACAAAAGGCATCAAGGTTCTAGACTTGCCACTCTATAGCCCTTCGTCACGCGATTGGAGTCCCGTCCGTGGCCAAATAACCGACAGGTTAGCCAATGGTTCCAAGTTATTCAGTCGCGTGTGGGAAGCAGAAAGCACTGTCCAGACGAATCTCTTGTTGGCCCTGTGTTTGAACATGGAGAGTCTGAAGGTTCAAATCAATGGCGCCTTCAGCTCTGGTCCCATACACTTTAGTTTTCTACGGGACATTCTGAAACAGCGCGGCTCAGGACCCAGCCTTATGGACCTCAAGTACCTCGAGATTAAGGCCTGGGATTACGGGAAATTCAGCGATTGTGGTCCCGAATTATCGTGCCTCTTACTTAAGTCTCCACGGCTGAAGACTCTGGTGCTTAGATGCGTAGAGGAAGACCAGATTCCCGATTACGGTCCTGCGTTCGAACATCCTAGATGCAATATCGCTCTCGAGAATCTAACGGAGGTACAAGTTAATGGCTGGTCTTTCCACCATTACAGTGATGCCAATCATCCGCTATTAAAAATACTCAATACAGCTCTGAATCTACAGAGTTTCAGGTATACTGTCAATGACAAGGGTCGCTGGGGTAGAGAGCCAATTAAGGCCGCTCACATTACTCCGCGGAAGCTTGTCAACTTTCTCGAGACACCGAAGTTACAGCGCCTAACCCTAAACTTCTCAGGAAGGGTGGATATTGGACATCATGTATCTCCAGATGCCGTATACCTCTCAAAGGAGGCACTCGGCCGATTTAATAATCTTACTACTCTCGAGCTTGATCTTTCATATTACTGTCGCCACTACTTGGGACGGAGTAAACTAGGAGACAGCTTTGATCGAAATACCTGCTTGACAGATTTAGTCCCGCCAACGGTCCGAAACCTGTCTCCTTTGTTTATAATAGAAAGAGGAAGGGAATATTGGGGGGATGTTTTGTTTTTTAGTCAAAGAGCTATTAACGGAGCATTTCCGAGGCTTAAGAGTGTCGAGATTAAAGCTCCTGTTCGACATCTTATGCCCTGCAGTAATGGCTGGGATGATAATTAGGATAATGAGGTATTGGCCAAGATAAATGAGGAGCTGAATAAACGGGAAGAGGAGTTTAAAGCGGCGTTTACTAGGTCTGGTGTTATTATAAAGTTTAAGAGCTGGTATATCTGGGAGGATCTGTAATTAATCCAAATAACTCAATATTTATCTTTTAGCGATAAAGTCATAATTAATGCATCGTTCGTTAATGTCTTTTTAATTTTGTGGCGTGGGTCAGACTGCGAGTTGGCCATTGCAGCCTAGTTCCTGCGGGGCCTGGACTGCAATATCACATGACGTATATAAACAACGCGATACCGCTCCACGGACCAACATCACTCATCTCACCAACTACCACGATGGGGGAATCCACGGATACTGAGATTCAGTCTCTCCAGGACCTCCCTATAGAGATCCTCCGTCATGTATTCGCTCAACTTTGCCATCACTGCCGCGAAAGAGACTCCCTCGAACCCCTAAGAACACCAGACCCTTGCACATGTTCCGATCAACGACACCATTCAAGCTGCCTAGATACACCCGCCTCTGCTGATGCAAAAGCTCTACTTGCATTGATCCAAACCAGCAAGCTTTTCCGCTCCGAAGCAATGCCCCTGCTGTTTCACACTCTCGATCCTCATCTTATGACCTTGCGCTTCTTCTTTCTCATGGCTGAGCACGATCAGAGCTTACTACAAAGCGTCAAAAAGCTTACGTTGCCAGTCTTTGACACGGAGAGAATCGACCGTTCCATCAGCCTCGGTCATTTTCGGGAACGATTAGCCGATCCAGGAGATGAGAGTACTGTGACAGACCTCATGCTAGGCATGGAGTTGGATATCTACGACCGCACACACAATAAAGAGAAGAAAATCCTGCTCTTTTTACAACGCATTCTAGAGAACTGTGTACCAGGCCCTAGCTTTACGGGTCTGAAGCATTTTGAACTTGATTCCAAGAACTTGACCTGCGTCAGCATCGCCGGCCCTGAATTATCCCTCATCCTGCGTGAGGCTCCTCACCTAGAGACTTTGGTACTGTCAGGCTTCGCACAGAAGAGACTGAAAGATTACGACTGTTCGTTCCATGAGTCTCCATGTGATGCAGCTCTTGCAAACCTGGCTGACCTTCAAATTCTGGAATGGTGCTTTTCTGAAGGCGATTTGGACAGTCTTGCTCTGTCAAGAATCCTGGATACGGCCCTGAATCTAAGAAGCTTCAAATATTTCGCAAATACCTGGTGCGACCGGAAAGAAAGTTATATTGCAGAGCCACCAGACGGATTACGGCTTACTGCCTGGACATTTTTAGAGTATCTCAAGCAGTTATCAAAGCTGGAGCATCTCAGTCTCAACTTCGCGAAAAACAATCGAAAGCTTTATCAACTCCCCAACCTTCAATTCATTACACCGAAGCAGCTTAATAGATTCTCCTATCTTACATCACTTGAACTTGATCAAACCTGCTTCTGCAGGCACCTTCTTAAACGCAATCAGCTTGGAAAAGAGTTTGACAAAACTTCCTGTCTCACAAATCTGATTCCACCAACTATTCGCCATTTGAGTCTTTTCCTAGTTAAGACTGAAGGATGGAAGTCGCCGGAATGGCAGTCTTTTGATGACGTTCTGTATCTCGGCCAAAGAACCGTGGCTGGAGATTTCCCTGCTCTTCAGAACGTAGAGCTTCATATGGATCTTGCCTACTACCCTGATAATGGGGACTATTTGGACCATCTTTTCAATGACGACATGGTATATGAGGAGCTGAAACAACGCAATGAGAGATTTCAAGAGGCGTTTTTAGGGTCGAGTATTGTGACAAAGTTCATATCTGACTATCCCAAAGTTCTCGACTCGGCTGAGTACCAAGCACCGTATTTTATAACAGATTGAATAAATTCATTACGCCTTAAGCAATATATATACATATATATACTAAATAACAAAGTATAATTATAAATCTGAGTAGTATAACTGCGCTTATAAATACTAATTTAACTTTCCTCTAGGCTATAGCTATCTTCTCTGAGTTAATAGAGATTATATAACTTCTGCTTAATAATACTCTTAACAGACTGAAGTGGTCTCTAGATCTTAATTACCTTCAGCCTAATACCCTCTATTAATTAGCCCTATAATCTTTATAATAGCCTAAGGGGTTAAGAGTAGAATTATTAGTAAGGAAAAAAGCAAAACCACTAGTATTATTTATACCTATTATAGTAAATATAATAAGAATATAAAAGAGGAGGAATAAAAAAATATAAAAGTAATCGCGAAGGCGCTGCTTGCCCCGCCGGGTTTGGCGGCATCCCGATCAGGTAATGCGCCCACGCCGCTGAGACCCCTACCACCCCTGTCCACCCTGTCGGCCGCCGCCCAGTCGTATAAAGAGCACGTCCATCCTCCCCCCATCGACGTGTACTCTCGACTTCTCTCTCCCCTCAGCACCTCTTCAAATCTCATCGCCTTCATTTCTCTTCCGCTGCCTGCGCCGCCCTGCAATCTCCGCTCGGCACTCTATCTGATACGGCGTGTCCACGCCCTGCGGCCACCGCCGCTGCCACTCTGTCCCAGCATACCGCCGCATAGGCTTTTCGAGTCCTCGGAGGCGCCGCCTAAATCTGCTTTATGAGCTCCGTGTGACTATCATCGCTATTGCTTTGAATAAGGCGATTTTCTGCTCGCCAGATCTAGGAAATCACCAGCGCTGTATATCTCTTTCGTTCCTAGGCACTGGCCGACGAGACGCTGTCCACTAACCTCGTCAAGAGTTCGAACCCCCCCTGGGAGGCCGCCGACCCTTCCTTCATGCCAGGAACGTATCGCGCCAGCCCGACAGCCCAAAATGCCGCAGATGCTCCTCACGGCGATGTCCAATGCGAAGCAGGGATCTCTTGACCGTCTCAAGCCGCGTCATTCGCCAAACCGGCCGAGCTGAACTCTGCGGGCTGTTGGTCTGAGATTGCGTCTCGGAGTCATGTCGGTCGGGCTTTGTGTTTGACGCCACGCCATGCATTACCTGCCCCGACCGTATACGCGTGCGCAACCTGATTGGCATCGGACTGCCTGCAAGGGTACTTGGCGGAGCGCGGTGCGACGCTATGGAACCAGCTGAGACGTTGGCCGGCATGACATGGGCTAGTACGACTCCATCGGACACACGGAAGAGTCGAGTCGTGCATCCTTCCTACGGTAGAGAGAGAAAAGGGGCAACGATGAGCAGCAGACCTGGCTCTCTCCGCCGGCGACACGGCTCTCCTGCCCTTCTTGGAACCCAATTGACCCGCTGTTTCATGCGCGAAGGCTTGGCCTTTGCCGCAGGCTGATCTGCGACGGCTCGTGAGACGCCTTGTCCGCCGGGAGCGCCTTCTTGTGGATTCTCTCGATTACCCTTCGTCCAATCGAGTCACGGGAAAGGACGCCGCGGTTGGCAGTCCACGTTATGCAAAAACATGCATGAGCCAACTATCGCAACTTGAACGGCTTTCGGGGCCGCCGGTAGGCGTCCAGCGCCCACGGGACGAGTCGATCCGCGGCGATAGCGTCAGCTGATAACGCTTCATCATCACAAGTAAATGGATGTGTGACTCGGCAGATGCGTGGTTGGTGGAACTGGTGAGCCGAAAAGCTGACTTGCCAGGCTTCTGGTGGATGTCTCGTGTTTTGCGCGTTCTCGCGGACAGACGAAGTGTTACAGATGCTCAAACCGCCCCTGAGAGAATCAGGTACGGAAGGAAAAGGGTACCATATTCTGAAGGTGCTTAGACCGTCCTGACGCGTACTTAAATTGAGCCCACGCCACCCTTCCGAGGCTGTTCGTGTGGAGAGCTCTTTCATCTTCGCAAATTCGGCTAAGAATCCAATACCTCCAGCGACTCCCCTCACATGGCGCCTGTTTGTCTTGACAAACAGGTATTCTGGAGGCCTTTAGCCGGGACGGCAGTCGCGGCGGGTTCAGAATACGCGAACCCGTCGAAGCAGAGGCAGGGCCGTTATTCGTCGCCATTGCCAGAGCCGGCGGCCCCTCCCACCGATAATGAACGCCACTGTCCATCGGCTCTGTACGGCCAGATGCTGGAGCAGGCCATTATAATTCCCTCCGACAGGGAGTCTGACGTAAGCGAAGCTGCTTCTAGCGACGCCGATCGGGATAACGCTGAGCAATCTGATTCTACTTTTCCATCGATCAACACACTATTAAAGCGGCAAGATCGTACTAGCAGACGAGGTACATTATATTCACCTTTTCTAATTATGAGAACCAAAAGCTAAGATGTGCTTCAGACAGCCTCGATTCCTTATTTGAGGACCCGGATCCTCAATATCAACCAGCTTCGCCAACCTTTGATCACGCTAGTCAAGACCCTTATCAAGAACCTTCTCCAGATATGGCGTCTTTGCCCCAGTCATCACCATCGCTTTCAGGAACCCCTTCTAGACCCCGTGCCGACGACGCAACACTGGGCTGCGAAACAAGAAGCGGGATCAGCCCGAGAAGAGATGGAGCGGACCACTCACGCAGTACCGCGTCACCCGCCTACAACACTCGTCCTGTGACGCCGGAGGCTGGTTCACCGGCGCCGACTTATCCAAGTCGGCAGCCATCATGGGTTTCTTCCCAAGTAGACGACGCAACACGGAGCTATAGGACAAGAAACAAGATCAGCCCAGACATCAATGAGTCAGACCGCTCACACAGTACCACATCGGCCTCCAGCACTCGTTCTAGGACGCCGAAGGCTGGTTCTCCAACGCCGACTTCTCCACCCGACACATCTTCCGGGAGTGGGGCTACAACGTCCCCGGACGCATTCAAAAGCAGAAGCCCACGTAAAAGGCAAAGGAACCCACGCCGAACCTCTCAGCATCCTTTGAGGGACATTAGCGCCTCCGTGAACTCAGATCCCGATGCAAGCAACGATTCAGACTCAGACGATGCCAGCGTCAGCGCTAGGCCCCAACCCGAAACTTACAACGATGAAGAATTCCATCCCCCTTACTTGAGTAAGTATGGACATTAGGGCAGTGGCGGAGGTGATGTGACTGATAAGACTGATAAAGAGTTGGGCTCGCCTTCCCCCAAGCGCCGCAAGACTTGCCGATCTCCATCTAGTCCTTCATGACCACGCCGGTCACATGTTACTTCGCTTCATCCAGACACCTCGGTGGCACCAGCTAGAACATCTCATTCAGCACTCAAGATACCCAGTCCGCCACCATCACACGATTCTCCTCAGGAACGCCCTGGAAAAAGCGCCAGTGCCAAGTTCGAGGAATAGCTTCTGCCGGACGCGACATTAGCACGCGTTATGCTCAGTGACGGCCAGGTAACTTTCAAGCTACAGTTTAATTTAAACCCACAGGTAGATGGTCGACACGCAGATTGTCCCAGCAGCAACAGGTCTCAAGTTCCAATATCCAGGGACAGCAGCCGGCGTAAACTAGCTACAGGCTCAAGGTTAGCTTTCACGTCGGATGAGGATAAAGTTCTGCGGGAGTTAAAGGAAGGGGGTAATGACTTGACTTGGCCGGTTATCTACGAACGATTCGATGATGCTTTCCCTGGGCGGCGGTCTCAAGGGAGCCTCCAAGTGCACTACTCCACGAAGTTGAAGCGACGCGGAGCCTACTGAAGAGCTAGCCGGCGAGAGTAGCAAGTTTTATTGCTGCGAACAGAGTCAGTAGATCTGGGCATATAGGCGGTCTTCCTTTCATGAGACAAAATATTATAATTTACATCTGTCGTATTTTCCTTACATGGACTACATCAAGAGACGAGCTCTCAATGAGCTATGGCCAACCATGCCCGTAGAGCAAAAGGGAGACATAGCCCGACAGCTGCGGGAGATGGTACGAAAGAACTTCCGGTCTCACCGATCCTGTCGAGCTCATTTATACACAGCGAAAACGCCTCGTCTTGGCCCGTCGGCGTTCTCCACGCGCATCGGAGAGGACCTATCGCGATGGTAGACATTGAGCAGAACTCGATGTACAGCTCCCCCCATCGTCCACAATTACGCACAGCCAGTGTGCCTCCCGCCTCTTTCGCTCCTTCGGCTGCCACTCGTCACCTTACTCCGACTCTCGATGTGTCTCATCAATAGTGAGTTGAGCAGAGGTCAGGCCAAGTGCTCATACATCGATTCGGTGGAACAGTCTCAACAAGGCTGTCACTAAAGGTGGTTTGATCTTCGTTATCTCCAGAGCTCGCAAGGTTTGATTTTGGCTCCCATGGCATGGAAGATGCAAGCTGGGATCTAAGCATTGATAATCACGTGCCAATATTTCAAGTTGGGTTCATTATTGGCGCATCTGACGTGCCGAAACTGATGGCAGGCTTATCTCGATGCGGAGTAATGTTGATATATAATGCCCCTGGAGATTCCTCCTAAGCACAAAACCTCAGCAACCCTCCCCCATCCTCGCCGCAATTTTCGAATCTTATGTGAGGAGACATATCAATTGTCATGTGCCCCCAGCCAGCTCTCTCCTTAAAGAGGGAGTCCCTCCTTTCACCTTTAATAAGAGCTTCTAGGAGCGCAAAGAGCTGCATTAGCTTAATATAGCACTTCCACGTCTGCCAAGATGAACTACCCCGGCAGCCTCAACCTCGGTGGCGTGCGACAGGTCTTTGCGGATGGTCGCGCGAGAACAGAGTGGAAGTCGAAAGCGCTGCCATCTTTCTCCATGAACCGAGGCCAGGCTATAGCCGATCCGCGCCTGCACCAACTGCAATCGCACGTGGCGGGCTGGCAGGGCGATGAAATCCCGCCGCCGCGTGCAACTTGGAGTAGCCTGGATTCTATGCATGGCCGCGCATCGCGGCTAGAGTAGGGACAAAGTGTTAAAGCTCTCGCTAGCTGTTAAATGATGGTAGCTAGTTGTTCTTTGCTCCGAGCCATACCGGCAATTAATGTAAGAGCCCCTTGCCACTATTGGCAACATGTGTCACCAAACCGAAAGAGCTTAAGCAATACGAGCCGCTTTCCCCAATGCCTTCCATTCCTTGATGTTGAACGTGGGCGTGGGTGCCGATGGATCGAATAACAAGCGGCGCTCAGGTATAGGAGGGTTATTAGCAGGTAAAGCCATATCTGCAACCGAGAAGAAGCGGCGAAGTTGCCGTCGATGGGAATCATTAGTAGCCTTCACAGAACTCTGACGCCCAAATTCCTTCACTAACCCAGGAGCATCGTCAATTGCCTTCTGGGGGTCATCTCTCCTCTGAATTAGGAACTCTTAGATATGTGCTAGCGATATTCCTCTCTCTGGTAATGACTCCGCGAACCTCTCTGCTAGTCGATAGACATCGGGAACCTGCGCGAATATGTTTTAGAATAGCGCCTCCATTGAATCACGCGTTACATTATTGAACAGAATGAGTCAATCAGCGCGGCCAGGTCGTTTCAGTGCCTCGGCGACATTATCTATATGGTTCTTCGTCATAATAAGGAGGCGACCTTCTTGACCGTGTGGGCCGTCAATCGCGCTGAGAACACTAGAAAGTGATAGCCCTTCCGGATGTTAGAAACGAGATAAGTGAGATGGGTAAAATGCCAAGTACCTTGGTTGGTGTCGTTAGAATTCTGTTGTAGCCCAGCTAAGTCTACATCCTCGAGAAGAACAAGACACTGGCTCGGCAAAGCGCCTCTCGACAACAAGAAGGCAAACGCCTCTTCCCCGATATTGGAATCATTTAGGCTGACCGAATAGATAGGGAGACCGAATTCGTTCGCTAGGGCGGTGGCCAAGCTCGTCTTGCCCATGCCTGGCGGCCCATATAACAGATACCCTCGCCGGTAAGGTATACCCCTTTCATCGTACCATGACCTCGATGAGAGGTAGCTCCTGGCATCGTCGAGAATAGATTTCTTCTTGGCTTCCTCGAGGACAACTATGCTAATATCGCGTTTCGGTTTCAGGCCAAAGTATCGCCATTCTCCGTCATTATTAGGATAGAATAACATGGTTTCCCCTTGCCTTCTTTCATAGTTCTCCCTTCTAATATCCCATAGTAATCTTTCAAATAGCTCTATCCTACTATTAGCACAAAGGCGGCTTTAAATCAGTATTGGCTTACTGTGCATTCTGCAATTAGAAATGATCTCAAGTCGCTCATTATTACGCGGTAGGCTTTGGCCTTGCGGTGCAGGTAATGACTTTCGACTAAAGACAAACTTTATTCCTTTATACAAAATAGACGACGTTCCTGCTGGAACAAATTGGGGGGACTGTGTGCATTTAGCCTCGCCTTATTTACTATTGAAATACTGGACTCACCGCCAGTGCTTATAGCTTTGCAATATCCAAGCTCGATTCTGTCGCAGCTGCTTCTTGTGATTGTACTTCATAATTATGAGCTGCGTACTCTACGTTGGCTGATGCTTGAGCCTCGAGGGACAATGTATTAAATTCTATATAGTGCTCGACAACTTCACCATTAAAGCAATCTAGTACACAGCCGCAGCCGACGGGGTCAAACGGCCAACCTTGGTTATCGGCAACGGATATGATGCCAGCCAGGAAGATTCCTACCACTCGTTCGTCGTACCAGCCTTGGCCCGTGGCTGCAATGCCATGACCTACGAAGGGCCAGGGCAGCCCACGGTTCGCCGCAATGATAACATTGGTTTCATCCCTGATTAGGAGAAGGTTCTCACGCCAGTCATCGATGAGTTAATGAATCGCAAAGGCTGCTTCGTCGATGAAGACCGGCTGGTCCTTGTTGGAGTTTCAATGGGTGGGTCTCTAGCCGCTCATGCCGCTGCGTTTGAGCCTCGGATCAAGGCTCTTATTCTTAATGGCGGCGTATAGGCAGTCTACGAGGGATACGCCGGTCAGCTGACCCCGGACCTGAAGGAACTTCTCGCTGCGGGCAAGCAAGAGGAATTTGACGAGGCTGCCTTGCCGCTGTTGGATAGCCCACAGGTGCCTACAGCCGTGCGCTGGGGTCTGGGACATGGACTGTGGTGCTTCAAACAGCATTCCCCATACCTATGGCTCGAATCGCTCAAGGAGTACACTCTCAAGGACGTCGTTGAGAAGATCAACGTACCCGTCCTTGTCGTCGATTCCGAGTTCAAGGGATTCTTCGCTGGCCAGCCGGAGGTTATCAAGGACGCACTCGGCGATAAGGCAACTTATAAGTTCTTCAATGGAACAGCTGGATATCACGTCCAAGTTGAAGCTGGGCAGGAGTGGAATAGGTACCAGTTTGCCTGGCTAAATAAGACACTAGGGTGAGCAGGGTTAGCTTTAATGTGTCGTGACCCGGCCTGGCTTTTTACGAAGCTTGATAATAAGGGCGCAAGCCTATTAGTAGTGAAGATGGCTAACTGTAATATTAATTGATGTTAGTTATAGACTACCCCTAAGTAAACGATGGATTGTAGTAGAGTTTGTTAAAATACTTAATCTAAAATAAGTAAATTATAGAAAATAGTAGGGTTAAAGGGTTAGGTATTGTGACGGTCGGGTCTAACTACAGTGTAGGTAGATGCAGTCGTGCGTGTCGCGAGCTGTTCAGGGCATTACTTGAGCAATGATGTAAGTTACGATCTGGTATAGCGCCTAGGAACTGGTGCAAACGGTTGCGGTGATCTTATGATATTAATAGCTGAGGAGCTGGAAAGTAGAACTACGTAGAGAGGATTTTGAGGGGGTATATATACATGATAGTCCTTTGTGCCTTTGTCCTGGATCACGGTGGCTCACCGTGATCCCAGCGCGATCCAAACCCCTGGCTCACCTGAGGCTCGCTGCGATCCCCGAGCGATCCTCGCACCATTGGTCAGTCTTCCGGGATTCTCCCGTACACGTGACCAGGGCCGCCTTGCCCATGGCCAAGCGTGTGTCAGGTCGTGACATCTACGCCTATTGGCAGATATAATCCGCCAAGGAACAGCTCCTCGATCAGACCTTCTTTACGCCGCTCATCTAATAGGCCTAGAAAAGCCAAATAAGGATATAAGGCCTATAGCTATAGGAGACCTTATTTATAGACTTGCTACTAAAGCTATCAAATAATCAATCCATTTAATAACTCTGTGCTTTCCTCTATCTAACTACACAGAACTCTTAACCTCCATATACGCAACGTGTCTTAGGTAGCTCGTTGTAACACTAGTGTGCAGTAGATGCAACACCATACCTGCGGCAAATACTAGGGTACCTACTACGAAGCAGTGACCCAAGCAACGTAGGCAACCTCTCATCGAGCCCAAAGATTCCATCTATACTACAATTAGTATCCAATATAGAGTTTAAAAAGCCAACATCAAGTACTCTTTTATATAGCCAATATATATACCCATGGTCTAGTTATGATTCGTCTGATCAGTCCTTAATCATCATTGCCATGCTGTCTCTTACCCAGCTTCTCACTAGGCGCTTACTCTTCCTTAACCTTCGTCTACTTTAACAATCTCCCAGCAACGACCAATCTCAATACAAGCATCACAACAGCAGTCAGCATTATGCCGCACACGGCAATCAGCTGCACTCCTAGATACTGACCCGTGGCATCGAGGACAGCGCCAGAAATAGGCGGCCCGATGAGTCCTCCCAAGCCTTTAATCATTGAGACCATGCCCAGACGCGTTCCTAAGCGGCTCAGGTCAGGCGTAATTCCTATCAATACAACATTAGTGAGTGAGACGACGCCTCCTGAAAAGAAACCCCAAAGCACAACAAAGGCGACGTTGCCGGCGATGTTGAAGACACTCAGCCAGTAGAATATAGACGCGCCGCCAAATGTCAGAACGACCACATAGGTATCCAGAGAGCCGAATTTATCAGCCATAAAAGATAACACAATTCGACCAACAATAGACGATGTATTCATGATTATCAGCAGGTAGCCAAAGAGTGTCAGGCCTTGCATCCCATGGGCAAGGGCATAGCCCTATATATAGTAGCTCGGTACAAAAAAGGAAAAGTTGTCGAAAAAGATGGCGATGCAATATAGGACATAGGTGAGCTCTTTGAAAGCCGAGAGGTCAATAAACCATCGCCACGAGAAACCCTTAACCTGCCACACAGGCTTCTCCGGGTTAGGCCGCGGTTTAAGGGTAAAAAGTGCGAATAGACACATGGCCAGTGTAATAAAGCCGAGCACACGGATGGTCCAGCCGAAGCCCACCTTGGCCAATAGGTTCTGGAAGATGAGGGGATACACAGCCGCGCCGAGACCGCTGCCGATTATGGCCGTGGCCATGGCTCGGGCCCTTCGCTTTCCAAAGTACAGTGGCACGATGGCCATGGACGGCATCGAAATGAAGCACATCCCGAGGCCGACGCAGATACCTTGGGCGAGGAGGATCTGCCAAAACTTGGTGCTGATGCTGGTCAGCATGAAGCCGCCGGTCTCGAAGGCCGCTCCGGCAATAATAAGGCTTCGGCAGTAACCCATATCGTAGAGTGGTCCCGTTATCACCGTGACCGCCACGAAGCAGAAAATCTGGACGGAGCCGACCTAGGAGATAATAGACGCCGACGTCCTGGCCAGAAGCTCCGTCTCATAGTAGTTCTAGAACACGCCGTAGCTATTCAGAAGCCCTCTGCCACCATAATACATTGGAAGCCAGCCTCGTATTTTAAGAAATCATAGCTAAATCCCAAAAATATACAGATGATTGAAATACAGAGCGAATGACCCGGCGACCTGTAACCAAGCCTGGACTCCGCTATCCGGGAAATCGCGGTGGCCGGCGACACCGCTTTCGGCTAGCGGCGCCGGAGCCGATTCATCAGGCGGTGCATCTGCCGCCTTGGCCGGCTGTGGTTGTGACCTAGACTCAAGGTCCTTAGGGCGCGAATCCCGCTTCTCCTGTAGGAACATGGCAAAGACGATGATGAGGCATGCTAAAGGGCCGGCAAGAAAAGGCAGGTCAGCAACAAATGAGCTTAAAAGAAAGGGCGTATTGCTTCCAATCAGTATATTTAAGCTTAAGAACTAGAATCTACATAAGCCCCACACCCCCGAGGGGATACGCCTTTTTATAATCAGGCCTTCGGGACAACCCATCAGCTGGGTTAGTAATGTCGGGAATGTGCTGCCACGTGAGTGGGAAATTTTTCCTCCTATTGGTTGTCGACTGCTTGAGTGTGGCAGTGTTGATCCGTTTGAACAAGGATACCGGGTGAGTCCTCAAGCAGGTAAGTTCTATTAGACCGGAGTTAACTGTGCAACGCTGGACAGTGGGCCACGAGGCGCGGAACCCACTTTAGCAATTCGTTTTGATTGAACGCAATGCGTATTACTTAAGCAAGAAAATTCTCCAGGGCCCCAAGGTCACAGAAGGCCCGGCCAAGTAGAACAACAATACAAAGAACATGCAACCTACGTTTCAACAGATATTTATATAATATATCTCTTATTATTCCTATATGAATAGTTAGTATTATCATATATTCTCTGGAGTTTAGGGTACTTAGGCCCGTATTCGCATTTGGTATCTAACTTAGACCACACATCGCTATTATTATTACCTCCTTGCAGGCGCACAGTGAGCAAAAGAGGAGGGGCCCGCACATTGATGACGTCTTACCCTATGATGTCGCTTCAAGGCTGTATACTCTGCTGATAGCGGCATAGCTTCTTTCTATACACCTAGTAGATCTATGCTATACGTCATACGCTTAGCTCTGGGTCTTTTGGAAGGGCTTGAAGTGCTAGATTCATACTAGCCTCATTATTTGGAACTGCCATACTTAGTTATTGTAGATTAATTGATCAAATAATGATAATATGGAAGAGTCGATTCATAGGATATTGGCTTGTCTAGGATATTCGCTTATCAATCACATTACGCCATCTGTGGTATAATCAAAACACACCGCTACAAAAGGACCGTCCGCTCCACAATAATTTCTGACGCATCTCTTTTTGCTGCAGCGGCTACTCTACTTCAGGAAGATCGAGTCATCGCAATGTGGTCACGCGCACTCACCCCTGCAGGAGTCCGCGAGCATCTGAAGCTTGTATATAAGAGCCTCAATTTTCTAATAATACCGCGACCAAGAAGTGTTCCAAGAGACATAGACCATCAACACCCTGAAGCCGAGTCCTCTAAGATTTTCAGACTCGAGTATATCAGCATGTACGACCTTGTCGTAGTTGGTCATGGCATTGCCGGCCTCGCCGCTGCAGTATCAGCTGCAGAATTCTCGCCCTCGGCGCAGATAGCCGTGCTAGAGCATGCACCAGAGCATGCGAGCGGTGGAAACTCACGCTGGAGCCCTGCCAACATGCGAATGCCATCTGTCAATGAGGTAT